>OZ005741.1:66821693-67124737 GCA_963930735.1 Dioctria linearis
ATTGAATGTAATAGATCAAGTAGAAGGGGAGACTACAGTTTGTATAAAAAAAAAATATTTTAATGAGCTTTTTGCAAAAATAAAACAAATAGGTAAGAAAATCAGAAATTTACAGTTTAGACAACCATAACTCTTGAGAGGAGAGAAATACGGGGCGGTTGGAAAGTCCATAAAGTTCTGCATTCAACGAGCCCTTAACGGTGACCTTACGCCATGTACTTTGCAAGATATAGGGTGTTTTGTGAAAAAAAAAACTGCTTTTTTTTAATCACCCTGTAACTCCTACATAGCTGGTATGCCCCCCTCCCCTCACTTGCCATACAATTTCTTGTTTGGCTAGGTGAGTACTATCACCTCCTACACTCTGTATTTCGACATACAAGCATATATGGCCATGTACACAAGATATCAACACAAACGTTTTTCTGTTTTCAACGTTAGAAGTCTGTAAAAGATATGTTTGAGGCTATCATGGAATTTAAACTTGTTGCGATAAATATTTCTACTTTAAATTGCAATTTTTTCTCAGCTTTTATAACAGTAGCGTGGCGTGAAAGGGTTCAAGGTGTTTACTGAACACCCAGCCTGTAAAGATATTTGTCAAGTTGAAAATAAAATAAAAATAAAAATAATTCATTCTATCTAAATTTGCTCTATTTCACCAGCACTTATGCCTTTACATTGCTGGGTGTTCAGTATCATAACTGAACGCTAATATGTGCGAATCCTTGGAATAGAAATATTCCTTATGACTAAATTCGTAAGTTCCCCAGCCCTCATAACTTTGCATTGCTTGTTTCCGCCGATTACGGTATCAGACTAAGAACGTATTACTGTCCGTCCCATAGATTCAGCGTTTTGTGTGTGTGACGTCATACCAATTGAATCAAGTAGCGTTATTCCATAGAAAATCGACGAAAATTGTGTAAATTTGTACATCGACCATCACTGATTTTGATTTGAAATTACACAAGTAGGTTGATTATATTATTAGGAGTATTTTGCTGAAATATTTTCTGGTTTTTCCCATTTTGAAGGAGGTACGTTGTTTTGTGACAAATTTTGCTTGGTAGGTATAATTTCCAAAGCTTATGTCTCAGAATATAACATCAGATAACATAATTAAAATAATGGATGAGCTTAATTGCAACAAAAATCCAGGACCAAATGGCATACCTAACCTATTTTGCTATAAGTGTCCTCCTAGCCTTGCGAAACCGTTAAATACTTTATTTAATTTATCAATAGTCAAAAAGGTTTTTCCACCATCATTAAAGAACGTTTTCGTTACCCCAGTCCTTAAAGGAGGCGATCCTAGATTTGTAACTAACTATCATCCAATATCCATTTCCAATGCACTTGCTTCAATTTTCGAAAGAGTTATGTATAATCACCTTCTTCACCAAACTATGCGTTTCCTATCAAACTCGCAACATGGATTCCTCCCTGGACGCTCGACAATTACAAATTTAGCCCTTTTTACTGATACCATTGCTTCTGTTCTTGACGAAAATAAACAGGTAGATTCCATATACACCAATTTCGCCAAGGCTTTCGATAAGATTCGCCACAATCAATGTCTTACAAAAATTTCAAAAATTGTTTTTGATATGGACGCTGTTCTTTTTTTTTTAAATCATACTTAAGAGAAAGGACGGGTATGGTTGTCTTCAACGGTTCTGAATCCAATTCTTTTGGATACTATTCTTGGTCCTTTTATCTTCCTGATATACATCAATGATTTACCATGTGAGATATCTTCGGACATCTTGCTGTGTGCTGACGGCGCTAAACTTTTCAGAGTAAGTTCAGACATTCATGATTGCGAGAGCCTCCAAGACGATATTGCAAGGCTTGAAATTTGGTGCAAAAATAATTATTTGTTTTTTGCTTTGTTTGCTCCTTTTTTGCTTTGTTGAATTCCTTTTTGGTTTTTTACTTTGTTTTGCCCCTTTTTTTTATCAACTTGTTTCTTTAATTTTACACCATTTTTATATCTTCCCTATTTTTGCTTTGCATCTTATTTTACTTTATACTTTATTTTCCCTTATTTTTTATGCTTTTTATTCTTTGTTTGTTTTTGCTGTTGAATTTTGCTTATGATAATATCTCTGAACTTGGTTTCTGAATTTTTGTTTTTATTTTTTTTTCAGTTTCTAACTAATTTAGTATTTTAGGCTTGGTTTCCTATAATACAAATGTTGTAAATTAGCACCCTATTAATGTTTCCTTACATTAATTTACTATTATTATTACTAATTATTTTTATTTAGTAATTGTTGTTCTTATCTTTTATTTTATTTTTTGCAATGCATAATTTTATTCCTTACTTTTTACTCAATATTTCATTTCAACTTGTTTTTGCTTCTCTTCTATTTATTTTAGTATTTTTTATTTTATCTAATTAATTCTCAAGGGGGGTTGCCACTGAAATCTTAAAATCCACGAAAAGTTAATACGAATTTGCTGCAAATCTGTGCGTACTATCATGATAAAAATTGCACATAGTTAGAGAAAAAGTATAAACTTAGTTCATGACGTGTCAAAAATAAAGATTTCGGGATTTATATGTATTTGATTAGCTTTAGAAAACTCTAGAATTCATGAAATTTACAAAGTTTGGTACATCGAACCGTAATAATGGTACATCAAATAGATAAATTTGTATTTGAGTACGGAAGACCTTGGGCTGGAAGAGGCAGTGACGGAAAGAAAACCAGTAAAAAAGTGTTGGTTACTAATATATTTTCGTTTGAAGGATGCTATTTTCAGAGCCGAATAACTACCAAAATTATGATATTATTTCAAAGAAAGCTCAATTTCTAACAAAGATCGAACCTTTTTCTGTTTATTTTGAAAAACTCAAATTTTTTGGTGCAATGATAAAGGACATAAAGTCAATAATGTTAACGATGCTAACGGGAAAAATTTCTTGGTTTTATATATTTTGCATACAATTTGGCGTTTTCAATTCATTTTATCATCGTCAGATGGAGTAATGTGATTGGTAATTTGCTATTATTGCTTTTGAGGCGAGAAATGTTTTGGCAATTGTGAGTAACTATTATTTAATCATGGGACGTATTAGTAAAATTCGGACCAATAATTATAGAATAAAGAAGAGAAAAACTGAATATTGCTAGGTATGTAAATTTGTGTATATGAAAAGGAAATATTCCTATAAATGTGCAAATTTGTGAATGAATTTGATGAAATTTTGGAGGGAAGGTTGACTATATTATAAATAGTAAATTTTTGTTGCGTTCCATTTATGACCGCGTTTCAGTTAAGCTGTAAAAATGACAAAATGGAACTTCTTAAAGTTTTGAAGAGTTGTTTTTTGAATATATGTAAGTAATTTAGAAAACTGAAGAATAGTGATGAGTGTAGTGAGTTGTCAGATTAAATACAGTGTGTACGAATTTTTGAATTTCCTTCAATTTCTTTGTAAGGTAAAGTGGCGCGCGGGTATACTTTTTCTACTATAACGTAATCTACAATCGATTATATTTCTAGCGACTAATTACTACTAGTATTAATTTATGAATGAATTGTTTTCAAAATGCTATTTACGAAGGTGTAGCATTTTCTCAAATTACAAACAACTTGTGTCGACCCATAAAAGTAAATTTTGCTAATATAAATGAAGAAGGATATGAAGCCGGTAAAATAAATTCCAGCACAAATATTGAGGATTATAGCGAAACAGATTGGTTCATGGTTCTGATAGAAAAAGAAAATCAGGATTAAGGTATGAACGAAAATACCTTGGAGGGATTTCGATTGGTAGATTTAATTAGATAGAGATAAAATTGTATATATGTATATACTAAAATTGGATTAGAAATTCTACCAGACATAGCTCAACCTGAAAATTGTGTTGTTGATAAATTCAAATCTAGCTCTCTAAAGTAGTTCTTTGTTTATTAGGTCAATAAAATGGTAATCTGACAGTGTCAACATTGCATAAGTTATATGGTATATTACAACTCAGAATTCCCGGAAGAGTTTTATTTGATGACCGGCTTCATTAAAATTGAATTTGCCCAAGCAATAAAATAGTGACAAATTACACGGAAAAGTGTCTGTCCAAGTGTCAAGTCCATGAAAGAAACGCTATTTATTTAAGGAAGCTTTGAAGTTTCTGGAAAAAATTTAGTAGAGGTCTTTTTCTGAAAATTTTCTTTAAAGGATAATGGATATGCCTGTTATCTCTTGAATATCGCAAAAATTCCACTCCCGATTTTTTTTATTTTTTAATATTTTTTTTTAATCTTTAATGGGTTTTGAGAAAGCAGTAGAAACTAGAAAATCAACTTCTTAAAGTTTGGCTGGATTTAGTTTTTAAATAGATTTAGTTCAGAAAACTCAACATTGGTTCCACAGAGGACCTTTCATCCTTTATTACGATATTCAACGTGTACGATTTATGGTCAAATGTCCTTTACAACAAGAACGGAGTTACCTTCCGTTAAAAACTTATTAACATATTTATGTTATGCGAAAAGTGAAAAAGATTAACACTTATTGTGTTCTGGAAATTAAACTTTTTAACTTTTCGCATAACAGAAAACTATTTACAACTTTTGAACGGATGCAGATATTGAGGTAATTCGTTTTATGTTTTAAATTACTATTAACGAGTCATATAGGAAAAGGGAAAAAAATTATGTCATGGTGTAAAAACTTTACAGGATCAAGATTAAACTACAAATTTGTATGACATTTTTTCCAAAAATTCCAATTTAAGGCTCGATTACGGAGATATTTGCATTTTCCATTTTTCGCACACTCTGCAAAGATAACTCAGGCTTTCTATGAACATGTTAAAATAAAGTTTCTACAATTTGCTCCAACAGATTGGTCGTAAAATTCCAGAATTTGAGCACTGTTGCGCAGTCCAGAGAAGGCATTATCGAGTTTTTTTTTAGAAAATAATATCGGACAAGAAAAATGAAAAAAATGGCACAATCGTATCTTTTGCAAAAATATTTGCTTTAACTCATATTTTATTTAAGAACCCGCGGAGCAAAATCATGGATATTTGTTAATGTAATGACAAAATCATGAAACAGTATCAAATATTCGAAGTATGAGAGGTTAAACCGTAGCAATGGCTGGTCCACCTCAAAATCGACGGCGCAAACAAAATGCAAATGAACCAAATGCACAATACAAAATTTTATTTTTGAGATAATAGACACCATTTCTATCGAAATGGATATTAGATATGAAAGTATGAAGAAGCATGTGTTTATTGAATTGCTGAATTACAAGAAATATCCAAGTTATTCACAAAGTTTACCATCCAATGCATTTATTTTTATTAAGAGTTCGTATGGACCTTTCTTTGCATTTTCAAAATTGAATAAAAAGTTGAATATGGCCCAGAATTCTTATGGTTTCAGAAATTTGTCTGTCACAGAAAATTTCCGCAAAATGAGCTTCAAACAAGTTTTTCTGAATTTTATAAGCTTGCTTGCTCAATATTAACAATTTTTGTTGACACAGTGTTACGGTGTCCAAGTTCGTCTCAATTTGTGTTTTCTGTCCTTTTTTGTGAACTGGTGATACTGCTGACATTCTGTTGTCTTTTTAGGTATATATAGTACGAATGAAGGACTCCGATTTTTGGATTGGTCACACCTCTACTAACCCTTTTGTTCTTTCATGGATTACGGATAAAGAAACTTAAATCGATTCGCTGGGATATTAAAGCAATGGTACCTGTTATGAATATTATCAGCTAGTAACGAGCATTTATCTTCAAAAGAACATCGGATTAGTCTAAGATGAGAAATAATCAATCATCCATCGTTTTTTTAATTTGCTAATTTGTACATAAATTAGGCTAATTGCTAATTCCTTCTTTTTTGTTAACAATAAGTTAACAGATAGTATAGATAAGATTAATGAAATTTTCTTTAAGTAAATATCGCTTCTATCACATTTGAGTTTCTGTCATAGCTCACCCGAACCCGCCAGT
Organism: Dioctria linearis; assembly: GCA_963930735.1. Classification (NCBI taxonomy): domain Eukaryota; kingdom Metazoa; phylum Arthropoda; class Insecta; order Diptera; family Asilidae; genus Dioctria; species Dioctria linearis. The sequence continues at coordinate 66,827,680 of OZ005741.1, forward strand.
TCCGTTTATTTTAGAAGACAGAAATATCGTAGCTGAGTGGTATCCCTGTTATTAATAGTGAATTTAGCGATAACGATTAATTTCAATCATAAATACATAGTCTAGAGCTCTCAGAAAAAAAAAGAATTATAAAAAAAAATAAAAAAAAGACAAAAAAAAACAACAAACAAAAGAATTAATAAAATTAAGAGGAAAGAAACTGAAACCTGAGACAACTTTCGATGTGCAAAACCTCACAAAAACGCGATCCAACCAAAAAGAGCTAATGGCCCTCTAATAGAAAGCTCTACACATTCTCTCTCTCTCTCTCTCTCTCTTGCTGTATTATGCCACATAAATTCTTCTTTCTTTGGTTGAATAAAAAGTTAAAGAGCTTTCAAAAAGTATCCGGGTTTATATGGAGTTTTACACATCTAATTGTAAGCTGTCTCAGCTGAAACAAAGCAAAAATTAACAAAAGAAGCAAATGAACGAAATAAATGGAAATAAATGAAATACCAAAATCCATGGAGTGAATTAAAATACGCAAAAAATTTTATTATGTACCACATAAAAAAAAAACATATAAGTACATAAGAAAAAATTATAATTAATGAAAAGAGCCGTAAAATATAAACATTTTATAGGGCAGAGGCCCATAACAAAGACATTTATTTTTAGTACAAGAGGTTAAGAACGCGCCGTATTAATAAAAGATATCGAATTTAATGCTAAAATGTGAAATATCGTAAACAGTGAAACGGAAGCTACCAAGCTACGACACGAATCAAAAAAAGTGCAAGGGACATATGCTTGTGTGAGTGAGCCTGGAGTTTTCCGGTTTTTGGTTGGATGGTTTTTTGGATGGCAATTGGTTGGAGGTCATAAAAGAGTGATTGAGTATTTTTTTGAACTAAAACGTGTATTGGAAAAGTTCGTAAATGAATTAATTAAGTTGAGTCGACAATAAAATAAAACAAAACAAAATATAAGAAGGAAAAGACAGATAAAATAATTAAAATAAAAAACACGGGATTATCGGGGATTACAACAGATAGACGAGGTGAGGCTACCAGTGAGCTCTGAATATAGAAAGCTAAGTACATTACTAATTAAAATAATTTTGAAAATTGATTTTGTCGTAACATTTGATAATTCGTGGCTGGCTGGAAATTGGTGTGCTAATCAATTTGCTAACTATAATAGTGATCATTGTATTCTCCATTTTTGACGAAAGTTTTGTAATTAATCCTTTCGGATTTTCCTTTCGATTTAGTTGTTATCAGTACATTTGAGTTACACTTACTAGTGTTGCGGTAATTTTTAGGTTTTGTGACTTATCCTTCTTGTACAAAAATTACATGGCGCCCATTCTTAACTAACTTTAAACCCAGTCCGTCTCCTGAGCAAGCTTTCAACGTGCTGTAGAGAACGTAGCAACAGCTAGTGCTGAAAGTTCGTTTGCAGAACAAAAGCGAATGAAAATATATTTGAGAAACTCTATGGGACAGGAAAAACTGTCGTGGTGAGGCCTTATTTCATTTGAAAAATTTCTCCTCAAAGAAATATATAAAGAATATAAATGAATTATCATTAAAGTATGTATGAAATGTTCACAAAAATTTCTATATCCTTTCTTACACAGTAACATAAGCTGCGCCCCTTCTTTTTCTTATATTAGGGTAGCTAGGGGCTAGTTGTAACAGGGGTAAGTAGTAACACCGAAATTTCAGAAGGAATTTAATAATTTTCACATTATATTTTCAACTATAACTCTTATATACAGGGTGTCCCATACTTACCGCATTTCGTTTATACGCCGGATTCCTCATTCAATTTCGAGAAATAAATTGTATTGGAGGAGAGCCGGAAAATGCACGGTGTGGGCGGTAGGGGGTTTACGATTTTTAGTACTGTTTCCACTTTACACCCTGTAAATTTCTTGATATACACCCTATCAAGGCTAGATTCATCTCAAGTGATAACAAACCGTCTGAGTTTTGCAACGAACGTACAACCAGCCTTTCTGTCGTTTTCCATCGTCAGTTGTAGGACGTCAAAGTCAGAAAATGGAAAAAAAATCCTAATTTTTTCAAATTTTAACGATTTTTCAGCCAAAATGCATGATAACTATACAGTTTATTTACAATATTTAGAAACCCCCGAATGTTACCTTCAATTTGACTATGGACATGTACCTACCAAAATGCTAAAGTTTTTTAGATATTCCCGTTTTTATAATGCATAATTTCATTAATTTTTCTAATAACAATAGAAATCGCGCCTAATTTTAAACGATTCCACACAAATTAGATAAATTCATGAAATTATGCATCATAAAAACAGGAAAATCTCAAAAACGGTAGCATTTAGGTAGGTACATGATCAGGATCACATGAAAGGTAACATTCGGAGGTCTCGAAATCTTGCAAGAAAGTGTTATCTATATCTTGCCTTTTAGCGGAAAAATGTTTAAAATTGAAAAAGAAATTGCCCGCGGAAAGGGGGTAGAGAGGTTGGAAACCGTAGATGATTTACTGGGATGCAAGTCACCTTCATAGGGTGTATAACAAGAAAGTTAAATGGTATTAGTATAAAAAGCATCCAAAATCTCAAACCCCCTACCGCCTACACCGTGCTTTTTCCGGCTCTCCTCCAATATATTTTATGTCTCCAAATTGAGTGAGGATTTCGGGGTAAAAAGGAAATGCTGTACGTATGGGACACCCTGTATAACAAGCTGCATTATGTAAACATAACCTGTATTCCGCCGGACATTAAAGGAAGAAGTTGTACACGTACGCTCAAATTTGACCAGTTATTGGAAAAACAAGACTAAACTAAACTTTGATTTACGACATATTTTTTTTGCGAATTTTCTTTTTCTGTTTGTACACAGTGAGATTGCGAACTCACTTAGATATGAACCCTTGTTATTAATTTTCGTTCAGCTCTTTCTGTTTTTTATAAATATTAATTAATTTCAAAAATTATCTAATGGGGCAAGTGGTAACAAAATTTCGGGACAAGTTGTAACATGTTAATGTAATGAGATTTTATAGGCCATCATTATTTAGTTGTACGTAGAGTGCTGTGTACATTTTTGTTCTAGTTTAAATATACCTAATGGTAAATTTATTTAAAAAAAAACCTATAACAACATGTTAATTGAACTTGAAAAGCTTATTTTAGCTAATGAATTTGTAGCACAGAATTATAACTAATTTATACTCGAATAAAGGAATACTAAAATTAGTTACAGCTAAACCTAGCATTTTATTAAAAGAAATCCTGAATTATCTTACGATTTCGATTTAATGATCTCTTGTTACTACTTGCCCCAAACATGTAACAATTACACTTTTTAGAAAAATTATAGTTGTGAAAAATATTGAAATATTTTCAATTAATTTTCTTTTCGAACCGATGCTTGAATAGTTATATACCATCAGCTAAGACTATCTGAACCTTAAAGTAATGTGTAATTTTGGTTTTACCAAAACTGTTACAACTAGCCTGTAGCTCCCCTACTATTTATTGAATTTGAAATTCTTCCCTGTTAACAGATCCGACCAACGAATACTTCGTTGCCCTTTAAAAATACGAGCATACTACAATTTGGTGTTATTTTTAGATTTTATTTGAGCAAACTAAATTTCTCAATATTGGTCTATCCTGAACACCCGACTTAGATAAGGGGCACGCCTCGGCACTAACTCATAACTTGGTGTAGACTCTAAGGTTAATAGGATTTCTTCATGGAATATCTCAGGCTACAGTTAGTATTCTAATCAAATGTTTAAGTAGAGCAGTAGTCCGACTTTTTCCCCAATTCATAAAATTTTATGAAAGCATTGAGGAAATAGCTTTCTTCCCAAATGTTATTGCAGCAATCGAATATCTTTAAAAAAAATTTTTGAATAGGACTTGCTGAGCATTACATTAATAAGAAATAATTTTATTCTATAAACATGCAGGTAAAACAACATTCATTCCAAGAAAATGAAATCGCCATTCCAGAATATGGAGTTCTTGTGGATTAAAAACAAAATTGGGGTTTTACAATTTGTTACCATATGTATTTCTTAAAGTATACTTTAGTTAAAACACGCTTCAAAATCGTCTATGAATAAGCATTATCTTAATGTTGACTTTAAATATAAAATTTACTTTTACTAAATTTGATTTTAAAATTTGTCTACGAATTAAAATAATTTCGGATGAAGACAATCAAGGCCCACTAAAACGAATTTGACAGAAAAAATTGATTTTATAATGTCTCGTTTTCTATGCCAACTACATACGTTTATAAAATATGCAGCAAATTATATTAGAATCACAACACACAAATGAATTTTTTTTTTAAATTAAAACCTAAACGAAAAAAAATGAGTTTTTCTACACAATTTTTTTGATTATCGTAAGTCCGACCGTGAACATAAGATGTGAAAAAACTTTTTCTAGTAGTTTTAAAAAACAAATTGTTTTCTAAACGCTCATAGAAATTGTTAGCCTTTCAGGCAAAGGAATCAATTCAACTCCTTTGTACCTTTGTCGGTTAACAATTATCTCCATTTTCCGAATTTTCTATACGTCTATGTTCTATTGCATCTGAAAATACTTCCAGACCAATAGTTATGCATTCAACAAGAAATTTCTTTGTGGTTATACAGGCATACGTTCTTTGATATAGAACTGATAGATAAATGCAAACAGATCTGTGCTGGAAGATGAATATAACAAGACTTACAGGGGAATTAATATGCATTTGATATGAATGTATAAAGAGTTGGCAGATATCTGATAATTTGCAGATATTTCTCAAATTATCAATATCAAATTGATCTAATTTTTTGTAAACTTATTTATTAATTTATTTCGCTAAATGCAATGGTTCCAGGACACAATACTTAAATCAAAGCTAAAGTACAGAACAATTATTGAGGATTTTTCTGAATTGAGTCCTATTAATATGGAAATCTATCGAATGAAAATTCAAATTAAAAGTACAGCACATCCTAGTCGTAGGCCCAAAATGTCCATTGTTGATGTGAGGGGAACACAAACAAATAAAGTCATCAGATCGGAGGTGTCGAGACGTGAATTGAAATTAATTTTCTGAGAATCAAAATCATGTCGATGTCGTCCTCCACAAGTTCATATACAAAGCTAATATCACAAAGTTTTCTACGACCCTGAAGAGTAGCAAGGTGTAATAAATTTAATCTTTCGTTATAAGGAGGAAGATGGAGTCTATCCCTCTATTCGAGACCTCTTAGAACAAAAAGTAAGGATCTCCTATGCATGCTCTCAATACGATCGGAGTGAATTTTGTAAGAGGTAGACCAGATAGGACTGGCATATTCCAAAATGGGTCTAGCAAGAGTGCTAAAAAGAGATTTAGTAATATAGATATCATATAAATCTTTTTTCAAACGCTTTACCAAGCTTATTATTGAGTTTGCCCTATTAACGATGCAATCTGTGTGAAAGTTAAAGGTGAGTTTCGAGTCAAACAATATCCCTAAGTCATATATTTTATCAACTTTCGAAAGTAATAACCCATTCATAGCATAGACAACACTCGAAGGAACTCGCTTACGAGAGAAAATGGTAACCCTACATTTATCAACGTTTAAAATGTGAATACTCTATTCACACCATTCCACAAGTCTGTCCAAGTCATACTGCAATTTGAGACAGTCACAATAAGAGTCGATAGATTTATGTACTTTTAGATCATCTGGGCATATTAGCAAATCAGATTTGGTATAACTACATGGGAAACTTCATTTGTGAATTATATGAAGAGCAGGGGCCCTAAGCGAGTACCCTGTGGAACACCAGACAAAGCCGTTATTTCTTCAGATAGAGTAGAACGGAATTGAATCCTAAGTGTGCAATCCTTAAGGTATGATGATAACCACTTCAACAACCAAATTGGTAAACCTAAAGATCTCAGTTTAAATAATAATACGAAGTGAGGAAGCTTGTCAAAATTTGTTAACTGCTGAAGACTGTATATATACAGTGAGTTTCGCAGCCGTGCTCAAACGATTCGATACATTTAGATGTAAACTGGAGCAAATTTGTTGTTTTTGACTTTCACTTCATAAAACCATGCTGATAACGATTAAGTGCTCCACTACACTGAAAATACAAAAATTCATCTAAAGAAGCTTCAGATAGTTTGGGAATACAAGGCAATTTAACAATAGGACGATAGTTAGTAAGAAGCTCCATTTTACCGCACTTAAAGATTGGGACAATAAACAACTCTTTCCATAACTTAGGAAATTTACCAAGCTGCAGTGATAAATTAAACAAAAGTGTTAGCGGGTAAGAAAGCATCCCACTGCAGTTCTTTAAGACAATACGGGGTATCGCATCAGGCCCAGCACTATAACCAGATTCCAGCTTGGACATAGAGTCTTCAACAGATTTCTGTTCAATAGTGAAGCATGTGATATCAACTTTAGGAAATATCGTTAAGTAATTAAAATAAGCAAAATCTATTTAAGAGTGATATGCTTAAAATGATTCACTAAAGTAATCAACAAAGAGATTGGAAATTACAGACGGAATATGACTAGACTTAATATTAAATACTAACGCAGGTGAAAAATTATTACATTCCTTTTTGGTATTTACAAAACGCTAAAATTGCTTAGGATCCGATTTTATAACATTTCTTATATTAAACAGGTATGTATCATAGGCATACAAAAGAGCATTACGAAATTCGCTGCTCAAAAACAAAAATTGCGTTAAGTCATCATTGGACTGAGAGAGGTGAAACTTTCGCCAAGCCTTATTTCTTAAGTTTTAATTTGTAAAATAATAATTCCATATATTCAAAAATACATCGGAAGGCAATAAAATATTACACAAATACAAATTAGACTGGTAGCCTAACATTAAGCACGTCTATATCAGATTGTATAAATATGACTTCGAGATAATTAAAATTTCACACTTACATCCATGTGCAATTCCAAATTCCATAAATGTGCTGTTCAACACCACATACAACACACACAAAATACATTACCAACTTCCGCCAGGAAAGGTTGCCTCTCCGATTGCAATACCGCAATAGCTTGGAAAATTTATCTAATCTTTAGGATAAAGTTATCCAAAGGAGTTTCAGACATCATATCGTAAGCTAAATAAGACAATAAGATTCAAATCAATTTTCATCGTATCTAGGGGCTAATAATGCAGGAAGGCACGCAGCCAGGTCGAACAATATTTTTTTCGATTCATATCAACACAGAACGATATGTGAGGCATACCTGCAATTTGCAAACTGAACTCTGAAATCAGTCTAATCTCCCATGGTCCATAGACCTTACAATATGAACATACAACACAAAGCTTTTTGTCTAAATTCCCCGCATAAAAGCTCTCAGGGCACATGTTTCCACTTTCTGGAATATCGAGTTCAGCTTATAGGGGAATGAAAATTTTGTGGGCACTGGAATTATATGAAGATTCCTGGATAAACCCAAATTAATGAATTTTGAACAAGACAATGCTTTTAAGTTCGCCTCCTGTCTTTTCGGAAATGTTTGCGATAAAAAAGTCCACGTACAGAGGTAATTAAAAACCACTTTAGAAATTTCGTGCACAAGCTTTATTAAGTAGTTTTCACAATTAGCTTGTGTTACATATGATATTTAGGGGGGGGGGGGGGAGACTATTCACAAAATAAAGTTAAGAAGATAATTTTTTTTTACTTATACACACTTTTCTTAAGGTCGTTACACACTTACCGGCACAGACAGGAAAAATATTTTTCTATGAAACCAAGTCAGCTAATTCACATCAACCGGCACCGGCACGTAACGGAAACTACATTGCCGGTCGCTATCGGTGGCTAGAAACCAGACCGGCAGTTGCCGGTTGCTGGTCTAGTTGCGAAGTTAAACATGGAATCACTTTTCTATAGTTTTCTCACTTTCTTTTAACGACTGTATTCCGCTAAATTTATACGTTCCTTGTCCTTAAGAATCGAGTTTAAAGAATATTTGAAATGAAGCAGTTCATGCTGCCATAGATGGCACAAGAACTAGATGTCGCATTCAGTACCAAAAAAGTATACAAAATTTATATGGCTGATTGGTTCATTCCGGAATGGACCACAACATTTGAAATGATGTATTCATATTTTTTTGTATCTGAAGGGTTGAGGAAGTCGATAAAATGTATACAAAACGGCTATTATAAAAACATTTGCTTTCGGCAAGGTCTAAAACAGGTAATGGTGGATTCCATAATGCACTACCCATTTCACAATCTGTATACTCTGCTCTAGTATGCCTTGCGACATCTAGTTCTTGTTCCATCTATGATGCTACACATGTCAGTAATTTTAATGTACAAAAAGTCTCGCACATAACTCTTTTAAACTGGAAAAGAAAACAATGATTCAAGAAAAACTTATTAAGCTAGTTCGGGAGATTGCTGTACTTTTTGATATGACTAATATAAAAGTATAGTGATATCAATTTTAAAGACAAAATATGTTGTGAAATTGCTGAAAAATTAAAGGAAACAGGTAAATTGTATCAGATTTATTTTATTGTTTTAATTCCCATTTAATTTTTCCTGCTGGAGAAGATACATATTGTTTGAATGCATCTCTTACATTGAATGCTGCGATAGATGCATTACCTCCTTGGTAGTTGTGTTCTATCTCTAATTGCGGTCTTGTTATTCTCTATGGGGTTGTTACTATTCGCTCGGATGTAATTGTGAAGTACACTTAAACTTATATCATCAACGTGCTCAGGCTGTGATTATATTCGTCTATTGAAAATTTGAAACTTTTGACCCAAAATTCCAAACGTATTTTCTACAGTTCGACGTGCATGTGATAAGCGTTCGTTAAAATGCTGCGCTTTGAAGCCTCGCCTTTTATTTGCGAGCCAGGATATGGTCGTAGTAGATAAGGTCTAAGTTGAAAGGCCTCATCTGCAACTATTACGTAAGGATCTTTTACGTTGGTGCTTGGTAGTATCTTTTCTTCGGGAATCTGTAGTTTTTCCTTTCCAAAATCACAGTTTGCAAATATTCCTCCGTCATTATTTTTCCCATAAGCACCGTCATCGATTATAATAAAATTATATTTCACATCAACCAATGTCAAAAGAACAACGGAAAATGTCTTTTTATAATTATAAAAATTTGAACCAGTATTAGCAGGTGCTGTAATGACCACATGTTTCCCAGCCAGGGAACCGATGCAATTTGGAAAATCCCACATTTCCCAAAATTCTTCTGCTATTTGCTGCCATCGTTTTTTTTGTTTGTGTGGGCATAACAATAGGCATCAACACTTCAGTTATAGCTTTACAGACGTCTTTTACTATTAAAGAAACTGTTGAGTGACCCAGACGATAACTGAAAGCAATCATTTGAAAAGAATCTCCTATCGCTAAAAATCTGTAAAGTGAAAATTACAACCATTAATTGATGTATATATTAGTCAAACGCAGGATAGAATTCCATATTTTTAATGTAAGTTTTATTTTATATTTTTAGCTTCTGATTGTAAAAGGGTATGGGCTGGATTACGTGATTCCTATAGAAGAGCTATAAAAAAGAAAAGCCAAGAGTTTACAGGCTGCGAACAACTTAAAAAAATGAAAATAAGAAAAAGAAATGTCTTTGTTGGAGCTGCACATGGCGGAAAGGCCATCCAATCTTTAAACGTAGATCTAACCGAAGAATTAACGCAGAATACGAATCGCAAATTGAAGACAACATAGAAGGAAACCTGATTTCAGATGATAATTGTATGCTCAGTTGCTCCGCTAAAATAAATTGTTTACCATCTAAATTTTCTAAAAAAACCAATATTGTTGAAACTGCTTCATCTATATTAATGAAATATTTAATTGAACAACAGGAAAAAGAGCAAAAGGAACAAAGTACACAGAGTACTATTAAATCATTTTTTTTATCTGTGGCAGAAACTGTTGAACAACTTTCGCCTTATAATCAACACAACGAAATTTTTCTCTATTGTTTCGGAGATAGAATATGAAGAGCTCTCGAAAAATAACAGTCCTTACTTTCGACCAACATCAACGTCAGAAACATCACAAAACTGTACATCAAATCCTTCGGAACATCATAGTGGATCCACACCTATACATGCTCAGAGCGATGAAAATACTACTACTTATTTGAGGAATTCATTTGGATCCCGCAGTTCAACTTACTGGGACATTGTTAAAGAGTTTCCGTCAACAAATACACAGAAGGACATATAATAGTGTTCCTCCATTAACTTTTAATAGATATTTTTGAGTTAATTTTTGTGAACTTATTTAATGAGAATTCAAACTACTTACCGTAGACATACAGCTAGTTTTTCATTTGAAGGAATTGCTTCTCTGAATTTTCTGTTTTCCTTCTGGATTTTTCGCGAATTTTCTCATGTAACCAGTTAAAATGGGCAATACTCATACGGAAATATCCATGAAACTTTGACTCATTATCGAGTAATCCCTTGTAGAGAGTCGCAAACTCTCCCTCATATTTCCTCTTCAAGAGTAATGGGTGAATCCAGTACTCTCGGTCTCCCTTTTCTTCTTCTTCATCCAATAGGGCTGCTATTAACATTAGCTCCTTTTTATTAAACTTCGGCATACTGCTGCTTAGAGCTGTCTTGCTCAAAATCAACTTATGAACTGAAAGAATTCTCAAAACCTTTTGTTTCTTCAAAAACAATGTTTTATTAGCCTACCAAATATCATAATTCTAACTTACTTGCTAAGTACTGCTAAGCTTTTTATTATTTATTTTTACAGTAATTTCTACCAAAGGTTATCCTACTTCAGGGGTCGTCAACCTTTTGAGTCGGAAAAGTCAAAAATTACAATTTACAAAATTTAAAAGTTTTTAAAGAGCCACAAAATTTTTTCTTGCCAACAATAAATAGTACTCGCATAAATAAAGTTTTCTGATAAAAAAAAACTAATCTATTTATTAATAAGAAAAAATATCTATTTATTCATATATAAGTAGTGTTTTTAACTACAAATTAGATAATATATATGTATATGGCATTATTAGATAATTACTTATTATTTAAGTAAAAAAATTAAAACAATTAAAAATTTACTTACAACACTAACTTGTATTTAAATAACAAACAATTGAGCATACAAATTCAATGGGAGCGTTGGCTTTGCATGGTTTTAGAAAGTTTGGACAAATTCTCATAACTTGTTGTTTTAAATTTCAAAACGACTCTAAATTTTCATTTGTTAGTTCGTTTCTTACTTTACTTTTAATTATATTCATGCAGGAGAACGCTTGCTCGCACGAATATGTCGGATCGGAAGATAGTCAGCACTTCAAATGCCAACTTCTTCATACATTTGTGGACCTCCAACTCTTCCAACTTGCTTTTCAACTCTGTAAAATTTCCACTCCACAAAGATTTACCTTTTAAATGGATCAATTCCATTTCTACAGGTCCAGTACGGTTCAATGTGGATTTCGTTACTATTTGTGTTAAGAGGATTTGTTATGAATGCTAGAGCGGTTTTTTTGGTTCAACAGTTCCACTGTTTTTATCGCGATATTCCTTTAGAAATTAAAAATGATGTATTTTACCGCTCTGAATATGTTTTGCAAAAAGAATTAATTTTTCTTCAAAACAAACCATTTTCTACCAAGTTATAGGCTGGGTTTCCCTTTCTTTGCAGTTTTAGATTCAGCTCATTTTAGATTCAGCTAATCGAGTTACGGTATCGAATATGACAATCATTATAAGTTTTTAAAATACCTAACAAATAAAATAAATAAACATAACCTTTTTCTGGGTACTAACAGATAACTAATAAAAAACCAAAAAACCCTTTTCCAGTTGAGCAAAATATTCTGATTCAAGTTCTTTCGCTAAGATTTTCGAATCAATGGTTGTCAACGTAAAGTATTAGACATTTTTTACTTTTTATTAGGTTGATTTGAACTGAACTATGCGGCAAACTTCAAATACGCAGAACAAAATTACATAAATCTTCGAGCACCGATTGTTCGTATGTTTTCTGAATGCTTAAATTTGGCAAAAAAATTCAATATCGTCGTTAAAATTTAATTATTTTTGAAAAGACAGGATACGCCATTCATTAAAAATTGCTTCCCGATTTGTAGTAATGTTTGGAAAAGTATCAATTAAAGGAAGAATCGTTTTTTTGCTGTACGCAAAGTGTTTCAGGATTCAAAATTCAAGTTAAATGAACATTTAATAAATATTGAATTGAGAATATAATAATATGCTTAAAAAATATTTTAAAACAAAAAAATGTATCCATCTCTAAAAAAAGGTATCAAAGTATCCATTTCAAGAATTTCAAGTAAAATGTATCCAAAATTATACAATTGTATCCAAGTGGCATCACTGTGTACAAGTGGTTGAGAGATAGAATCGGTCCCTAATCCTTGTTAATCGATTCAGAACGATTCATAAATGTTTTTTGTTTTTTTTTTATAATAAATAATATTTGCGTATAGAACTAAAGAGCCGCAGCTTCACATCCAAGGAGCCGCATGTTGCTCGCGAGCCGCAGGTTGCTGACCCCTATCCTACTTAATTAACACATTTTTATGGCTATTAATTGAAAGTTTCTTTTGCGTTTTATGCCGTTATGTATATGTGGATGAAAAATGCCGGTGCCGGTCGATGCCTGCCTGTGCCGGTAAGTGTGCAGCGACTCGGTACTTTAATATTATACAGAAATGTAGCTGCTTAATGAGGAAACATTCGATAACTCAGTAAAATTTCAACCGATTTTATTTAACAAATGCACATTAGACGCGAAAACACTAGACACCTAAAAAAACAAAAAAAATTATGGCAGGGGGGTCCACATCAACCGTTTCGCAGTTACAGGGTGATTAAGAAATTATGCTAGACTTTCACAAAACACCCTGTATCTTAAAAAGTACATAGACTACGGTCACAATTAAAAACTCATTGTATGCAGAGCTTCATGGCCTTTCCAACGACTGCTCATCCAGCTTCGTACCCCGCTCGTCTCAGGAGTTATAGTGACCTAAAACAAAAATTTAGAATTTTCTTACCTTATTTTTATTTTAGCCTCTTTTTTTTCAAAATGTCATTAACATACCTTTTTTTATAAAACGTGTAAACTGTAGGCTTTTCTCTTTAATGTGCTACCTGCAGCCGTTAAGGAATGATTAGCTCTCAACCTATTCTGGTCACAACGAAGTTAGCCGATATTTTTTTAAAATGAAGTCTTTTCAATGGAACAAATTTAGGTTCGAGAATAGCTTTCAGAATAGGTTTTGAGCTAAGAACTCTTTTACGGCTTTAGGTAGCACATAGGCTATAAGAAGAGGAGAGTCTCCGGTTTATAGTTTTTATAAAAAAGTTATGTTCATGACCGTTTTGGAAAAAAATAGAGGTCAAAGTAAAAAAAAGTAAAGAAATCCGAAATATTTTGTTTAGACCGCCGTAACTCCTGAGGGGAAGAGGGTATGGGGCTTCTTGTGGAGTCATTGGATTTGAAAGGCCATTAAACTCTGCATACAATGAATCTTCAATTGAGACCGTGTGCACTTTTTAAGATACAGGGTGTTATGTTAAAATAAAGCGTTTTTTCTTAATCACCCTGTAACTCCCAAACGATTGATGTGCCCCCCCCTGCCATACAATTTTTTGCTTGTCTAGGTGTCTAGTATCCGCATATTTCCTTTCATCATATTTCGAAAATACACATTGTATATGAACCTAATAACGGCTTTTTTGGTCTAAATTGAGATTTTCAGGATGTATCAAAAATTTCTTCTATGCCATTACTTTTAGTTTTACTAACCCTACAACATACACTATGTCTCATCAAGAGTATTTCGAGTTTACCTTTTGTTGTAAGACATTGTTATGCTCGGAATTGTACTTTTATCGAGAATTCCGCCACCAAAAGGAGGAAATAAAACCCCTTTTAAGGACATGAGTAAAATTCTAAGTTAGTCCATCGAAAAATAATTAAAACGAATTTTATTAAATTCACCTCAACCTAGATATGACATAAATATTATTTCAATAAAATCTGAAATTATTAACTCACAATTTTTCTCTGAATACTATTTTTATTTCAACTAAAATGGATTTGTCGAGGTCACTTTCAGCTCCACAAACTCAGGTTAGCTTTATGTAAATGAATAAGAATTTCAGAATTACCTATACAGAAAAACAAAGGAACACAGGCAAAGATATCAGCCAACTTTTGAACGAAGAAGACGCCGAAATAGAGTTCTTTTCAAGGACTGATGAATGGAAGAAGTTTATGAATATTAAACCAGAATGGCTCATTAATTTTCAAGATTATTATCATACTTGCCTCAGGTGTAAGATAATCACGTTGAAACAAAACAAATTTTTATTTCTATGTTCGGTAAATTTTGGTAATTTCCCTGAAATTTGAATAACATACTCTGCCCTCCGGCTAGATGTAGCGATATGGGAAGTCAAACATATGTTTTAGATCAGCTGCTGGTTTTATATATATTATTCCATGTAATTTTGCATATAAATATTGTAGAAAGTTTAAATTGAAGAGATACGTTAACAGATATTTGGGGTATATTGTTTGGGTTAATTTGTTGCCTCGTAGATGATTTATTACCCGTCCATATATTATTACCTTTTCAGGTTCTTTGTTAACTAACCTGACCAGGTTCGGTTTAATACGTAAGAAGAACGATTCAGTTTTCCTGGTTCTATCGAAACGAAAACTGAAAAACTGGTATTCTTAAGGTTTCCAAAATACACTGGAAATTTATTTTATATGAAATACATTAATTCCCTAACTAAAGAAAATTGTTAATTTTTTCTTCTTTGCATTAACAAAATATAAGGAAGGATTCATCTTACGTGATATATAAAATTAAAATCCGATCCTATTGCACGAGAGCTGAATGAGATTTAGGTTTACCTATGTATTGTTGCTATTTAGCACCACTTCAGGTAGGTGATTAAAAAGCGCGATTAATGTAGACTGTTAATTGATTTTAAATGCTGATTCAGAACAAATAATAACAATAAAAGTACTCAAAACATTTCATAGGGTTATGAATCAGAACAACGTCACAATAACTTTGAAATACTCAAAGTGCATGTCAAGTGTACTCAAACTGAGATACATTGAGGTTAACAAATTCCATAAAGAGGTAGGTAGTAACGAGATAACCGAAAGAGCCCTTCAAAATCTATACAAAGTGACAGCGGCTTAGAATTAAAACCCCGCAAAGACAAAGCTAGTGCTTTTTCATATGTAGAAGAATTATTGGAATTTTTATTCTTTATAGGCTGATAGTAACTTCAATCGTTAAAAGCTCAAGATAAATATTTGCGTATTATAATACATATAGACTCAAAACTAAAGGGAGGCGTTAACATGGGCGAGTGTGCTAAGAGGGCGTTGTTGACCTGCAAAAAAATTTTGGTAAAAACTTCGGCATACAAACTGGATGCACATTTCAATATCCTTATATACCGTACTTTAGTTTGGTTGAATGACCTTAATAAAGCTATTTCCTCAACAGCCTAATCTAGGTGCAAAGAACTGCCGATATGTGTGGTATAGAGCTATATGTACATATAATAATAATTTCGGCAATGCAAGCAGTGCTGAATTTTTTGCCACCAAAATAACTATAGCTACAAGATTTATCCTAAAACCAAAAGAGTCAAATTTCTGAAGGGCTTTTGATTATGAAGGTACTGGCCCGTGCGCATGTAACGGGTTTTGGGGCTTTTTTAAAATCTAATTTTGAACTAATTTAAATTCATTTGTAAGAAAAGGTTCGTTTCCCTTGTCATTATTTTTATACCCTAGATGAAATCTGTAGAGTATACCAAGTTTGTCATTGCGTTTGAAATGCACAGATATAATTAGTAGAGCAAAATGGATTGGACACCCACGCATAATATTAAAAGTTATTTTGGTTTTTGCATGTCCGTCTGTCCGTCTGTCCGTCAGTCCGTCAGTCCGTCTGTCTGTCTGCGCGGACGATAACTCAAGAGCGCCTATACTTAGACAGCTGACATTTTGTACACGGACTTTGAAAGAAAAAAGTAAACTTAAGTTCGAAAATGCGACAAATCGGGCAACTCCTTCGTGGGGTGGCCGTACAAAAATTTCGTTTTCCACTATATATTTGGACGCTGCCTGAGAACGCATCGTCATAGAGAGCTGAAATTTTGGTACATGCTGTTTGCATAGTAATTGCAAATAAAGTTTCAAAAATGGAATAAATTGGGCAACCCTTTCTTGGTAATGAAATATAAAAATTTAGGATACTGTGAAAACCATTAGTCCTAGACGTTGTTATTGTACTAAAAACAACTTCAGAATAAGAGGTCCTATAAAAACTTTTATAATCATTTTTGGTGTCCGACGAACCGTTCCAGAAGTATATGCGAAAAACCACTTCAAAAATCACAGATGGGTGACCATACGGTCTTAGACCAATTCTAGCTTTTCTACTTGTTTTATTTTGGACAAAAATAATATTTAAGGTATCTTGAAAAATGTGAATTGGCAGAACAAGTGTCTTAAGATCGTAGCACTTGAATATCAATGGAAAAATTGAGCATGGAATTTTATGACAGTCAGATTTGTCGGCACCAAAGCAGTGTTATTGTCTGCTTGGTGTAATTTAAAATTAAAGTAGTCGGCGCAACACCTTTTCCAGATCCGTAAGTTATTGTTAATACCTGCATGAGTAGTTAGAGATTTGTGCATGCAGGTATTATAATTATTATTGATTGGGGTTAAGGCAATAAATGAAACACACGTGTTAAATAATAATTGAGTTTAATGTAAGTCTTTTGGTCGACAGCCAACAGCAGAAGAAGGTACAGCGGCGCTTCGAAGTGGAGACAAGTGACGTGACAAGGAGGTAGGATACTTTCTGGTTCCGCACAGGTCATTCAATCGAAAATGTGTTGTGACGGAAGTATTATCAATTTACGTTTTCCAAGCAAAGTTGATGTGTTTTCAATTTAAGAAAAGTTAGTGTTATTTAATTATCAAAAAAAGGAAAAAAAGGACAACTTTCCAAAAAAAATAAAAAAAATTTTGAAAAAGAAAAGCAAAGAGTGAGTTATCTACTCACTGACTGTAATGTGATAGTTTATTGTTTAATGTAGTGTAGTATAATAATAATAGTTTTTTATTTTACACTTCATTGTCTTAGCGTTCAAATTAGTTATAAACAATTAAGAAAAAGTAATATTAATTTATATAATAATATAAATTAAACTGAAATCAATACTAAGATGCAAATAGACAATTGACTTAAAAAACTACAACAATGGTTCCAAGGCCGCCTGTCGAGGCTGCCATCTTAAGTGAGTCATTTTCATTAGCAATTTAGTTACATATATCTACTTAGATCTAAGAAACTATAGCATTTTTGAGAAGTTTGAATTATTCATTATATTCTGAAATTAAAAACTTTCTGTATTTCCAGGCTTTTGTAGCAAATTGAAAGAGATCCTTATATTCATTTACTCCATTAAGAATATCTAGTACATCAGATTCACTTAAGTTCTTTTTCCGAAAATTCTGATGCGAAATTCCGATATAATAGGACAGATTCCAAGAAAATGCAACAAGTCCTCAGTCTCACCCAAGTTGCAGAGGGAGCAAAGGCTAGAGCCAGCTCTTCTCCACCAGCTCCCATTCAGACTTATAAGACCACATCTATACTTGAAAACTAAACTAATCTTTCTTAAGCCTCGTTTCCACTTATACAAATGGTGCCAACTTGTTCGGCAACATTTTGTGTACTTGTTGGGAGCCGACATGTTAGCTTAAACTTACAAGTGTTTCCATTTAAATACATTCTCGCGAACTTGTTGGCTTAACTTCTTACATTCTACTCCATTGCCTTCCACTAGTTTAGCCAACACAAAAACTGAGCGTTTCCACTTAAATGAACAAATCCACCCAACAAATTCTGCGAGTTTTTACAGCCGACATCGAACAAGTTGCCAACATGTGTCTGAATTTTCATATAGCGTTTCCACTTAGACAGAATGTTACCAACTTGTTTCAAAACTTGTCGGGTAAGAAAATTTGTATAAGTGGAAACGAGGCTTTAGAGAGAATTAATTTTTGAAATAATTTTGGCCAGGTAAATTACAAATCTTTGGATATAGTTCATGCCTCACGGATGTCCTCGCATTTTCTAAAGTTTTATTCTTTAGCCATAAATCCTCTGCTTCTATCAACTCAAAAAATGTTGTTTTGATCTCGACGTAAGTACTATGCAGAATATCTAGAGAGCAATTGTGTTTTTCAGCTAACTCCGCCCATGATCTATGCCAATATACATCTTTTTCTATAACTTTACGAGTGAGTTTATGGGGAAATCTTTCACCATTATACGTGAAAAGTGTTCTACGAATATATAGCAAATGACATTTTAAGGTATAGATGTACACATTTGATAAATCTGTTTCACGGGTGAGAGCGTAATTAGGGATTGTTGTGGCAAACTTAACATTTTTTTTAGAAAAAAGCGCTGTAATTTTTCTACATCATTAAATTGAGAAAATCCCCAAATTTGTGCCCCATTACAAAGAATAGATCTAGCAACTGCATTAAATATTTTAATTTTTTCGAAGTGTTGAATACTGTTTTTTATGAGAAAAGTCAGCCATGCACAGTTAAGGCTTACCTTAACACTTAGTAGGCGTTGATATACATATATGCGCCACCATTGATAATTTTGGAGTTACAGTAACACCAAGGTAAGTGTATTTTTTAACTACCTCAATATCACTATTTTGAAAAATCCAGTGCTCCCAGCTCTTTCTGGCACCTCCACCACTTTGAAAGACCATCATTTTTGATTTATCTAGATTGACTTGCAGGTTCCAGAGCTGTCAACATTCCTCTAATCTATGTATCATGGACTGAAGTTTACCTGGATCATCCGAACGGATGACAATATCATCCGCGTACATTAGCACTTTAATAGCAATATCTTCCACAGAAATGCCTACTTCCATGCTATCCTCCAAATCATTAATGAATAAAGCAAATAACAGTGGACTTAAAATACATCCTTGCTTTACACCGCAACTTGTATTAAATCCCTCCGAAAGGGTAACACCATCCCAAACAAGCGCTGTGGTATTTCTGTAAAGCTCTTGTAAATTATTAATCAATTTAGAGGATAATCCATAAGAATAGAGTTTAAAAAATAACGAGTTTCGAGCAATTGTATCAAATGCAGCTTTAAAATCGACAAAAAATCCATAAATAAATCTTCTTCTTATTAGAATTATGGCAAAGGTTAATTTTACATATTTAATTATATATATTATCGATTGTTGAGTATCCTGAGCGAAATCCTGCCTGACTTTCGGACAGTATTTTGTGCCTCTTTTTCCAAGTGACAACTCTTTGATAAAGTAAATCCACACATATTTTTACTACACTATCCATGAAAAAAAGGCCGCGATAATTTTGAGCTCGATCTATGTCACCCTTCTTATGTATAGGAAAAATTACTGATTCAGGAAAAGAAGCAAAAACTTAACCGGTTTCAAAAATGTAATTATAATTTTCAAATAGTTTTTCCAGAAATATTTCAGGCCCATATTTATAAAATTCATAAAGGATACGCTCAGCACCAGGTGCTTTATTATCCTTTAGACTATTTAAAACTTCCAGCAATTCGCTCATCTCATATTAACTATCTAACGTTGCATCATACATTTTAGGAGCTGCATACAATACATTAAGAGAACTTACAGGGGGTGTTAACAAAGACTGAAAATAAGTTTTGGAGGAATTTAGATCAATATCAGAACTAATTATATACTTCTTTCTGCGCAATTCTTTTGCTATTTGCCCCCATCTCTTGAAGTCTCGAACAAATCCCAGTCTAACAGCGAGGCATTCATAGCGTTTTAAAAGCTGTATTTGCCTTAAAGTAACTATGACGAGCAAATTCTAAAAATATTTAGCCATTTGCTGTCAAACCACTTTTGCTTATACGTAAGATTCTTGGATTTGCTGATTTTTTTATAGCTTCTACCAGAAGTTCATTTGAGTGTTCTGTTATTTCTGAGGGCAAATGTTCGCACAAATTTTCCACTCTTGCCCCATATTCTGCTTTCCAATTAAGCTTAGGTAATAAAGTCATTGTCTTTTCTTGGCATTAAGAAAAAAGGGTGCTCAGATTTACTGATAAGTATAAAGGAAAATGATCAGAATAAATTTGGTCATCTATTCTAAATTTATCTACACATCCAATCAAATTATACGAAAGCGCTCTTATATCATTCACTGAAGCTCCACCTCCTCCAGTGTAGGTAAAATTTCCCTGAAAGTAACCAATTGTTCTCCCATTCTAAATTAATAGTCCATGATTTTCGCAAAGTTCCAGAATTTTCTTGCCCTACTATTAATAACCAGATCTTTTGAAACTCTCATATGTATGCCTAATATAATATTTGGACCTAAGTCTACTTCCTCCGGCATTATTTGCAGCTGACCAACTCTGACGTTAAAATCACCAAGAATAACAATATTCATACCACCAAGAGAATTTACAAGTTCCGTAAAGCAGTTAAAGTTACTTTCCCAGTTATTACAATTAACATATGCTGGCAACAAATACACAACATGGAAGAGTCCCTCTAGCTCAATGTAAGGATAGTTATTAAAGCATAGAAATTTACATATTGCCTTTGTGGTCAAATATTTTTTAACACCTAATACCTGGTTCTACCGAATTAAGAGGATCTTGTTGCACTCACACAGTAAAAGTCATACTATCCAAAGTACTTCAAAAAACTAATGTACATACATAACTCTCATCCGTTTCGAATAGACAAATTATATCAAAATTATTTATAAAACTTAAAAAGCCTGGAAAAATTAATTTACTCCGCAAACCAGCAATATTATAAGATGAAACTTTAAAATTAATAAGATTTTCAGATATTGACTTAGTACAGTAAAGAATATGTGGTGTACCTGTATTACATGTAGATTTTTCATTAGAAAAGTGCTTATCACAAGATATAACCTCACTTATAACATTTTTAGATATCTCCTGATAGACAAGGTTTTCCTATTGCCTATTGCTCACTGTACTTCCAGCACCAATAGTATTTACCATTTTATTAACAATGAGTTTTTCATATTTTTGTTGAATATTATTTACTTCTACTAGAAATTAAGTCGATACGTGATGAATTTCCAATCATCAATCGACTTCTTCTCATCCAAGTAAAACGATGTTGGCCAATAATGAGCTTGTTATCACGAACAGCTACCTTGACATCTTTATTTAAATTTACCAAATTCCATCTCAGTCCAAAGAGAGCACGTCTTTTACTTCACATTAAGCTTGGATAGTCCCTATGAATAATTACCTTAGTGCCCTTCAGTTTTTTAGTGTTTGCTAGTATTTTTTGAACAATTGATTCAGAGATGAATTTAGCCAAAATTGGCGGCGCTTTGTTGTTTTTAAGGCCTAATTTAATTATATTGGAAATCGCATTTGACTCCTGTACATTAAGAATATTCACGCAAATAGATTTCGTAGCATACTGTGGGTCCTCATCCTCTTTTTGGGTAAATATTAGATGTTTACGTCTGCATTGTATTTCCATATGGTCGATCCGTTCATTTAAATCATTATTTTTAGACACCAGTGTAGTAAATTATTGATTAAAAATCTGTTGAGTGGCATTCCGAACTAATTGTAGTAGTGCGGAAGTGTGTCGTTTTGTGGTTCAAGGCAATAGAGATTGGCTCTCCTCCTTCTACCATGATGGTGTCATATGAACCGCAGATGCCTCTCCTCCCCGAGTTTATGGAGACGGTGGTTCTCTCCACACCTGCCACAATTTCACGGTTTTAGAATTGCAATTGTCTTGTGGCTCTCCCTTGAAAGTGCGACTCGCGAAACTAGCACTCTCCTAGATAATTTTATAGTAAATAATAAATACATAATAGAATGGGTAGCTTGTGTGAAAAACTAATAACATAATAATAGGCACTCACCTATTGTTTTGATATTCGCAGGTACGGCAGTTCGCCCTACGTGTATCTAGCTCCGGGATCTTTGGCCTGATAAATTATTTTAATATAATTATGTACTTGTATTGTGAAGGGAAATATACAAGAAAAAAAATTAAATGTGAGTGTATATTGCAAAGACGAATCCTCTTTTTGGTTATTCCTTTGTTTCTTTTTCTGCGAACTAAATTGTGATCTCGTTTTCGTTTTATTTTGGTTTTCGTTCTCTTTTTTTATGTATTACGCATTCGTAAATAATGACGCAATTTGTTCCGGTATTTCTTGGTAAAGGCGCATTCACAACAGAATGTTATTTAGTACGCCAGTCCTAACCGAAATTTTAAAATTTGCTAAGAAGAAGAGAAAACCTAAAAAAGTTTTAAACAAAAAGGAGGGTGGAACGGCATGAGTCCGGAAAAGTTACGTCGATTCATAGCACGCGGTCAATGATGCTCTGGAAATTATTTGGACATGAAAAGATGCAGCCCCGTCAACTGCTGCCTTCCAAGTGCTTTTCGCCATCAAAACCGTGTGTTTTTAAGTATCGATTCTGGTTCCTTATTGAGTACACTCTTTGGCATTATCATTTCGTGAAGCTTTGCAAACAAAAATCAATACTCGACAGAAGCTATTGCACTGGCAAATGTTGCATAGGACAAGCTTGAGTATATAGGATAGAAAGCGACAGGGAGTCTCAGGACGATCTTCAAAAAATGAAAACTATTTCCCAAGCCTGAATCTCATCAAACCGAAGGGTCCAATGCAGTTACTAACACAATTGAAGTTTATTATCGTGTGTCGATCTAAGGTGATGCAAATTTAGTCTTCATCATAATCACAGTTCACAGAAATGTATGATACAGGATCATCTTTTACACATTTAACGTGTGACCACAATCTGCAAATGAGACATTCGAGTCACTCTTCTCTGTGAGTATTACTGTATTCTTCTCCGCAAATCAAACAGAACCACTCTTCTGTCTCTGCATCTGATTCGCCATTCGAAACCCTTGTCTTAACTTCATAAATCTTTTATTTTTTGGTCGATTTTCCTTTTGCTTTTCCTTTCCCCTTTCCATTATCTTGTCCTCTGTTATTTTTCTTTATCTTCTTGATCCTGTTCCTTTTTCATTTTCTCTTCGAATTCTTTTTCTAAGGATTCCTTTTCAGTCAATATAGCGGATTTTTGCATACATCCACCTCTGTTAGATTCTTTCCTAGGTGGAACTTTGGGCAGTAGTCTGATTTTTGATGGTGAAAGATCGATTTATCTATTTTGGATGCCTGACTCTCCTGAAACTGTTTCACTAGATTTTTCACCTGTCAGCTGGTTAATAACATCAGTGACGCTTATATCCAACTGCGGAACAGCTTGTAGCAATTCGAGGTCTTCGAGATCAAATGTCAAATTTTCTTCGCTTTGCATCGAAGTAGCTTTTTCTGCGACTGTTTCTGCAGCAGTGTTAGGACGATCAGTAACAAAAGCGGGCGTAAAGTCAGAATCTTCAAAGATATTTATATTCAAAGGCCAAATACCAGTTGCTCTGTAGCGACTCATGATGTTGTTCGTGTTCATAGCTAGTGGCAAACTGTATTTCACTATGGCGAAAATGTCATAAATCGTCATAGTTTTAGCAGGATTGTTAGTTATCCAAGAAGTCTCTGATCTGTTTACATAGTTTTTAAATGGGCTGAACTTGTGCGAGCAATATGGTGAGAATGACAACATGATAATGTGATTTTCTTTGGCCTTCTTTACAAAAACAATACTGACGTGGGAGCTCTGATTATCTAATATAAGAAGGACGGGATGCTGTTCGCGATTTGGATAGGTTATGAGCATAGTGCCTGTGACCGCCATGTAAATTTAAACACAAGTTTTTAATCCCATCTGAAATCTGAAGCTCACTGTTTCTAATGATTCGGAAAATCTGCTCTTAAAATCTTAGGAAATTTAAATTTAATATATATATTGAAACAAGCAAACGAAATCTAAAGAAAACAAAACCGTGAGATCAACGACAAAATGCTGGAAAATAGGAAAGAAATACATTGCAAATCTACATATCTCATTAATCAATCAATCAACTGATGAAGCGTGCAGTAATCTATTTTAAATAAAAAAGGTTTGCAATACAAAACAAAACAAAAAATGGGAATAATCTGCTAAGTACGAAATTTAAATTTAATTCGCATCACTACTACCATCGCTAAAAGCTTTTCCAACGAGTTAATGATAAAATTGCGTTTTTTTATCCGCAAATAAAATTCACTGCAAGAAGATTCATCCTCAGAGCGTAATATATCACTGGCCTAGTCGCTGACAGTAGAAACTTCTTATGAAAAATTATGCCAGATATCTTAGCTAGAGTCTTATGCTCCAATTTTCATTAATCGTCTATTCTTTCACTTCTGTTCTATTTTATGTACCTACTATGTACGTATATGGGCTCCACGCCTCCACCAACCTCAATGACAACATTTCCGAAAATGATAAGTTCGTCTTTGTGTTTCGAGCCCGATATTAATCACTACCAACATGGAATTGCTTAATCTTCTCCTCGCAAATGAGAGAATCCTTGTTGTTGGTGGTACGCGGTGATTTTTTTTATCACAAGAACAATATTCTCAAATTTTGTAAGTACGTTAATTGAAATTAAATTAAGTAAGGAAGTAGATGACAAACTTGAGGAAGTTGTATGTTTCCTATTGTCCGGAGGTACATAATCCTTGGAACTTTTGCAGCAAACTAGTTATCTAGATACACACACACACTCCCACATAAATACATGAGTGAGATAAGGACCACCAGCAATGACTAGGACGAGGATGTATACAAACTTTATTGGTGCATCCAACTGTATTCTAGTGTCTGTCTAATGCTTATCTAATGCTTATCTTATTATTAGCTGGCTATAATTTCTGCAACTCTCAAAACATTTGTTTAATTATAATTAATGTAAAATCTCTGAATCTTTGTAGAAAATCTCAATGCTTTTCCTTTTAATATAAATATTTTTACATTTAAGGAGGAATTCCTTTTTTTTTTCAAGTAATTAATCGTAAAGGCCTACCATCCCAACACCATAAAGGGATGAATTTTCATATCTTAAAAAGATACTTAGTTACTTGAAAAAATTATAGGTTTAGGGTTTGATTCTTAAACTCTGAAACCTAAAAGTATTTAACTAAACGACAAATTTCGTCCTAAAATTTTTTTTGTTTTTTGTGTTTTTTTTTTTTTTAATTAACATGTTTACAAAAACCCAGAGTAAATTTTTAGATATTTATCTTGAGAGCACTTTCTCACTGGCCTTAATTTATTAACGACAACAATTTAATAGAAGACACCATCCTTTTTCGGGGAAAAATCATGTTTTATTTCAAGCATGAAAAAGGATTTCTCCTTAATTTCCATTTTTAATGCAAGTGAAGGCTTCAGGGATGGAGAAAGAAGAATCAATTAGTTAAAGCGCTAATTGCGTCGAATACTTGTACACAAGAGGAAAACTGTTGGTAAATTAAGAACGATCCCATATCAGTCCTAGATGAATGTATAGTTCCCTTATTACCTTATTATTATGAATAGGGGAAGGTGGGTAGAAATGGACCGTGGAGTAAGATGAACCAAGCCCGTATAACTTAAATGCGCATAGGCAGGGATATGTAATAAAGACAAAATGGAAACAGTCTTACAACTGCTTCATTTATTTCAATCGTCCACAAACTGTGCTCGAGCGCAGGCGTGTTAGTTGAGTGAGTTGAGTTTACCACGTGGAAACTATTTTTAAGTGCCCCACATATCTTTGTGTTTAGCTGACTGGTAAGTAATAAATAATTTATAATGCCAACATAATGTTAATAACATGAAGCCCTAATTTAAATAAAAGTAACAAATTTAGTAAATTTAAAAATGTTGTTAAAAAAATTTTTTTTAATAAATAAAGTGCTACTGGGTAGAAATGCATCATTGCTTGTGGGCGATAGCAGAAGTGACTGTAGGCTGTTCCTGATATGGCGTTGTGTACAGCAGAAAAAGCACCAAAAAAATATTCGTTATTCTATCACACAATTTGATTGACTTATCCGGCCATTTATAATATTAAGTTGGTGGCATATCGGAGATGAGGATCTAAAAAGGATGCATGGTAAGGATAGAATCGATACATCTTTGTGTATTTGTAATGTTTTCTTTATTAGTAGAAATTGATCTTTTCAATAACCACTTTACTTCGATTCTTTTATCACCTGAAAATATTTTCCAGTCGGGAATATACAGGATTGTCGTCAGGGTGGGACACCGTTTTGACTTTTACCTATAACTTCCGTTTAAGAAAAAATTCGGTCAATCTATGCATATTTTTGGAAAGGTCATGGCAAAAGAAATACTTTTACTGAACATTGCAGATTAATTGGGTGAAAAACGTAAAAAAATAGTCATTGAAAAAACAAATGAAATGGTGTCAAGGTCGGCCAGTCGAAGAAATACATATGTGCTGAAATGATTGAAAATGACCTGGAAAAATTAACTGAATGAAATGAAAGGATGAATTTCTTGCATTTTTCTGTTTTTTTAGCAAAATTTGAATGGCACATTATTTGAAATCGTATTTCCGGCAAATGTTGTTATATTGACGCACTTTAAATGCATTTCTTACTTCCATTATCCGAAGAGGTTTTTTCTGCACTTTTTTGGACGGCCATCTTCCTTTAGCTGGTGTTTTATTGACGGACTTCATTGGGAGTAGTGCTGGACGTTTTGCTGGACGTCATCCAGATACACAATCACATTGTGCCAACCCTGACTACACAAAGTGGCCAACCTTTACAACAAGCGCCATTGCCGCATCTCGTGACATCACAAACAAACATGTTACATGCTTGAATCTTCCTCTTAGTAAGTATATTTTCAAGCATGAGTCACACAACACATTCACAGTGCCTACTTTGATGATTGCATATATTCTCCTCACTTTCTGGCCGTATTCACTGCTGCTAAAAAAAAAACGTTTTTTTTAATTTCAAACCACTGAGTGAACAGCACATACTTTGTGTGCATGCTCCAAATCTTCGATGTCACGTAAAGTTCGCTAACACTGAGAGATGTTTTTCCGCGTTTGAACATTGCTGGTACTAGAGGTAAAAACTAAAAAAATCGCAGATGGCCGACCTAGATGACAGGCCAACCCTGACGACACTCCTCTAATTCTCATCGAAGAATAAATTTAGTGCAATTTCCTTTGGTAAGTTATCTTGTAATCATGCGATCCTTTTTTTTAATTTTACACCCTGTTTAAAATATAATCATCATCTGAAATTGTCATATGCATGAGATCTAATTGATCTTCTAGTTTAATTCCAATAGTTGAAGAGAGTAGTTATCACGTCTCTTTGCCTTCCCTTCGATTCCAATCAACCATCACCATATATGGAGATGGAGAACGTCGTGGGCTAGGCGAAGGACAGTAACCTGAATATGATTATCGGATGTGATGCCAACGCCCACCACGAAATCTGAGGAAGCACCAAATGCAACACCAGCGGTGAGTCACTTCTTGAATATCTTGTAACTACCAAAATGAATGTTCTAAATAAAGGCGAGGATTCCACCTTTACAACACGCAGTCCTAGGGAGGTCAAAGACCTAAGTTTCGCAACCAGACAGAGGTCTCACTCTTCCACCACCGTTACATAAGCTTTGAATTAGATATGACGGTTGTTAACCGGTGACCTACAGAAATCCTTCCAGAACCAACTGGAGGCCTTCAGTAACTCTTTCACCGTAAAGTGGTGCGTAGGCTTCATAACTGAACTAAAAGATCAAACGACGCTAATGAGTGGTCGGCATACCCGAACGCTATACGTCATTACAAATATTCGATCCGCAGATCTCAAAGAAATTTGTGGCAACTCTTCTGTGAGAGTTTGGACGGTGTAAATAACATGTCAAGTACGCTTGCTTTTTTTCGTAATTACTTTGGTGATTGCAAGGCAGTTGTAAGGTCACATGTAATCGAGATTGTAAATATTCTTGCATTGAATTTATACTTATTTTTCAGAATAGTTAAATTTCATAAAATTCTGCGAAAACTATTTCATTAAGTCCAGAAGCCCGAGCCATGCTAATATTTTCAGTTTACGAATGCTTAACCTATTATCTGTTCATGAGTCCATATACCCAATCTGTTATCAGAGTTTAATATTATTTCTTCACGCATATTCGTAGGAAAATTTTCTAACAGCTGGATAAGTTAATCCGTATTTAAGCTGCGAACACTTCTTGATGGGCTTTTGCCAGATACGCTTACTACATGCTTTTTGTTTCGTTTACGTTAAATGCGTCTGATAATTGTCGTCCTTTTTAAATTATACTTCAATGTAGCTGAAGTTGGCGTTTCTAGCATTCTCCTAAAGTTCACTACGGTATGTCTTTGGGAATGTATGTAGTTCCATGGAATTTGTCTGTAGTGATAGTAATAAGGACGCATAAATGTACTTGCAATCACAAACTTTATAACAAATATATTTTATTATCAAAAATCAAACAATGTGTCAAATCCAACTCAACATGAAGCGTCTAATGCACCACATACGCACTTTTTTCTCCTTTGAAAATCACAAATAGTATAAATTCTTTCTACTTACCATAATAGTACAAATGAATGATGGGAAATATGTACATATATATATTGGGTTTGCGTTAATGGAAAGAGTCACTGAAAATTTTTAAATAGTAAAACGTTGAAAATTTATGAAAACTTACACAACCTCAAAAGCTCGTCTACACTTCACAGTCTTCACCAGAAAAATGAGATATTTTGCTTGATTAGAGGGGCATGTTCTGTCAGGAGTTTCTCTTAAATTTGAGAAACGCGTCTTCGGGGAAAACCGCTTAACTGTCAAATGCACCCCACTGTCTTATCCACTCCAGTCTACCCTATTTCCCCATTTGATGGTTTACAAGTGATTGCGTTTTTGATGTAGGATGTAATGCACAGGTTAATCTTTTTCAGGAATACTCCTATCTTCATCTTAATAGTCCTTATTTGATCGACGTTTCGGGACTTGATTTAGTACCCTTCTTTAGATGTTGATTACATAAGAAATATAAATAACTGGTATAAAATTTTATAAAACAAAGGTAAAAGAGAAATAAATTTATTATACAATTTTATACCACGGGGTGATTGTGATCTTTTGTCGAA
Organism: Dioctria linearis; assembly: GCA_963930735.1. NCBI lineage: Eukaryota > Metazoa > Arthropoda > Insecta > Diptera > Asilidae > Dioctria > Dioctria linearis. The sequence goes on from OZ005741.1 coordinate 66,856,955, forward strand.
GTTTACGCGAATATTTTTGTCACACATTTCGACATTTCACCACAAATTTGCAATGAATTAATATCAGAATATACGCGTATAAGTACGACAAATTAACTGTTTCTGAGGTTGTGACAAAAACATTAAATTATGGAGAATGGATATTCTACACCTAATTGGAGTAAGACAAGTGCTTAAATTCGTAACAATATTTTGAATTTGTAATGCGAAGTGGCATTTTTTGTTCAATATACGTAATGCAAGGCTTGCTGGATAATAACACAAAATAAGTTGCAGTGAAAAAGTTCATTTCATTTTGTGGTAAATTTTGATATTAAAGTACTAGAAAAGATCAGAATCACCGCCAAGGTATTGATGCTTTTTATGTAATCAGGTCCTGAATCGTCGAGCGAATTAAGACTATTAAAATAGGTATATATCGGAGTTTTCACGACGCAGGAACTACATTGGGATACAGTACCTACAGACTACTTAGAGAAGCAGAGGTAGTGAATAAATGTAGTCACTCGTGTTGTTATCGAAACAGATAGAAATTTGTGCGGTTATATCTGTAGAGGCTAGTTCGAGGGAGTGCACGCGGGGTCGAAATCCGTCACATAGTTTGGAAGCAAAAGTAGGTGCAGCTGCAAACGGAAAGTATTCCGATTTGTACATTATTTTAGAAGAAGTAGTTGATTAGTTTTAGTTAAGGACGAGATACGAATAAGTGAAGACGCGTTTATTTTCCACACCTCTCTAAGAAAGTAGGAAGAGTTCTTACCTTTACCTCCCACTGGAAACTGTAAGTTTACTTCCAGCTAGCTCGTTGAAAGTATAAATTGAATGCTTCTTTCAAACCTTCCAAAGAATAAATAAGGAAGGCTTCTTTTCACCTTCCAAAGAATTAATGAGGTTTCACCTTACAGGTCATGCAGAGGCAATGTGCAAGCCACCTTATATACCTTCCAGTCGTAAGACATCAATGCATTCAAAGAATTGAACTCTGCATCAGAGCGTATTGATTCCATACCTCCAATAGAATGTTTTCGGAATGCATCCGAAATGCTTCCGTTTCCCGTTGGAATATGAACAAAGTTACGATTCTTTATTGAGAGAGTACCTATGCATTATAAGAATTCTGTAGACTATCTTTTACAACTAATTCAGAATAACGAACAAAAACTGTCATAAATATGAAAATTCTTTTTTTGATGTCTCTTTAGTAGGACAATAATTTATAATCTTATTAAAAGCCGTAATGGTACATATGTCTATAAGCATGATCGATCGTATAAAAAATTAAAAAAATTTCCATATTCTTGTCCTCTTTCAAGAAATGTCTTTGACAATTAATCGCAGCTTTTCATGGTAACAATCAGATTTAGATGCTCCTTTGGCAAAATTCCCCAATGGACAATAATAACGGAGACCGACTTGATATATCACTATTGATATATTGATATTGCTGTTATGTCAATTGCAATATAGAATTTCAGAGACACACTTCCGTTTACGATACTGGGAAATTTATTAGAGAACTTACGCACGTAATGCGAGCAAATATTTGGAAATTACTTGTCTATATGAAAAAAAAATAGACACTTCAATTTGACATGTGCCAAATAATAAATGTCAGAAAAAGTTGTAGCCAATATTGAAGTATAAAATTCGGTTCTAAAAGGTTCATGTATTAAATAATGATGGTTTATAACTAGGGTCAGATTGCAATAAACTCATTATCCGTGAAATTTTTCGCAATTTCAGTATTGAGTTCCGATGTTCTACATACTGAGTGTACACCGAGCGTATACCGAGCTGTGTTTTTAGTATAGAGAGACAGGTCTTCGGTTTAGCGCCAAATACAATACTGAAATTTCAAGTCTGTTTGCGCTGTACACGCTCAAGCAAATCATACGATTGGTCTAGTCAGATGATTTACATGAGCGTGTGTTGCGAAAGTCGGAGTTGAGACTGAATTCTGCCATGAATAAAATCTGACGAAACTATTGTATACCAGCCTGACGACTTTCTGTCTCAACTCAAGTTCCGACATTTGCTACACACGCATTGTAAATCAAACGACTGGGCAATGAATGAGTCGCAAGATTCGCTTGAGCGTGTGTAGCGGACTTAAGTGGCATATAGCATATTCTACGCAACCTTAGTTCCATAATGAGACCTTTATGGGAAGCTTGGAGAATGTACCACTAGCGCTGTTGGGTTAGATGATCTTGGAAAAATTCCCGCAGCAATTTTATTGCTCTCACCTTTAGGGGGGTGAATGGTAGTCTAAATCCAAAATGGCGACCGAATTCCACCGGTGAATACTGGTGAACACTTAAGTTGTTGTAAATTTGATTCTCTACAACTTAAGTCCCTACAGTTTTTTATCGTACGATTTATATTTTTCGAACAAAGTTGCACAGAATAACATTTCCAACAATTCTGATCTCTACGACTTTTTCCATAGAACCAAACAGGTTCTACGCTTATGGCAAGTCTAACAGGACTTGAGCGAAGAGCGTACCATAGACGCTGATCTCGCCTGCAGGTGGGAAATGGACAAGAATGAGCCTGCAGCGTCCCTACGACCTGAAAAGGTTCACTTTATCGACCGATGCTGTACGTAGTAGACGTATTGCATGCAGAATGGAGAATTGTTTTGTGTGTGGAGAAGCTACAAGCGAAAATAATACAATGAAAAAATTTGGTGTTCAGTCACGTTTATCAGCAAACATTATTTGCGGTGATTCTCAAACTGTTGACAGCATTGTCATGCACCCAGCACGCCAAAAGAGTTACGCGAACAAAAAGCTAGCGAGGCACATAGCCGAAACACCGATGATCGATTATCATCATCTTCATCAGCAACAACGCCATCACCAGTTGAAAATGCAAGTATTACCAAAATTCGATTTCAAAAACTGTTGCTTTCATATTGTTACGAGTCGCAAAGGTGACACAAGCGACATCTGTTGGAAATGGAAGCAACTGTAAGTTAGTGACACATCTTTGTAAATTTGGGGTATAGGAGAACGGAATATTCAGGGAAGGTTCTAGGATAATTTTTAGAGTACAAATACGGGCACTTCTCACATCCAGGAGGTGGATGTCTTATTTCAGGCAGTGGTGAACGAAGTAAACTATTTGGAGTGCGATAATTAGAAGTACAGTACTAGCGATAACTAGAAAGAGTTTATTTGATGATTGTTTGTAAATGTTATAAAAGTGAACAGGTTAATTACATATAAGACGAACTTGTTAATGATATCTGCAATATGTGTTTTAAATGACGAACAAACGCCACGCTTGTAACAATATGTAAAGAAAACGTGGATCAAGGGATGGAAAACAGGCGTTCCATAAACGTGAGCCGTCACATTTCGATGGTTTCGAAACCGTGAATTCGAGACACTTTTTTGAACCTTTTGAATGATTATAACGATAAATTGACAAGAGTAATAATAGCACGCATCAAGGACGTTGATCTAACGGCTGTTGAATCAGGGCATCATCGCATTTGTTGGAAAATCTTACATATTACACGAAACAGACCGTGCTATGGAGTACATTTTTGAATATAGGAGACTTTACTCCGGATCGAAAAAGCGTTTACAAGACGAGTACTACGACGAAATTTTAATGTTTGACGCAACAGGATTGGAGACGACAGACGACAAAGCATTTTCGTGACCCTGGTCACAAAATTCCCTCGTAAGGTTAAGTTGCAATTATTTTAGAGACATACATTCCAGACTGTATGACACGAGATCGTAACCCTCCCCTCCGCCAGATAATTGCATGGAAAACGTGGAATATTCCATCCCCACTCCTGTTAAGGTTCTGCTCGAGGAATTAATTTAAAATCTAAAAAGAGATGTTTCAGTCATGGAAAAGGAAATGCACTTCCTTCGCGCACGCAATTATATCCCGCTCGCGTTCGATCTTTTCATTTTTTATTGCAACCAGGCATCGCTGCTTTATTATACAAAATATTTGGGTCGAAAAATTTCATAAAAGTTCTCTCGTCGTTTTGTTACGAAGCAATCGCAATTTTCTAAGCTGCTTCCATCATGCGTTCACAGCGCTGCTTGAAGTTCGCGGACATTATACGCAGTTTTTATACGACAATTTTAACATCAATACACTCAACGGATATGACACTTTTCATTGTATGGGAGCGATTCAGTCAATAACTCTATACGACGCTGCAGAACCGGACGGAGCAATGAAAATGGTGCGGAAAGGAGTTTACAAAATACAATTTTTACGTTGCGACGTGCATTTATCGTAAATAGGAAAAAGTCGTAGAGATAAAAATTGTAGGAAATGTATCTCTACACAACTTTGTTTCCTATATATTTATGCCGTAAAGTTAATAATAAACGAGATAAGTCGATAATTATTCTCTACCACTTTTTTCCAGCTTAATTTGAAAAGTATCAATCGTACGTAAAAATTGAAAGGACTAAAGTTGTAGAGAATCAAATATACAACAGCGTAAGTCCTTACAATTGGCTGAGATATTGAGCAAAAATAGTTCCCCTTAAATTCAAGATGGCGGCTAACGCACTGGCGGAATTTTCCGACAAAATTCTCAAAGAAACGAATCCAAGAATGTACCGAGGATAAAAAAAACTCATATCAGCTTTCCACGGTCTGTTTTTGCAAACAGGCATTATTTTGGGAGTTACCCTACGTGGATAACATATACTACATACACGATGATGATTCGTTCGTTAACTGTAAAGAGTACTAAATTTGAAATCGCAATTATTTAAAGTGAAAGGTTTGGATTCAAATTACTTAATTTTTTTTTCTTTTTGAAAAAAGCCCCCTCTTCTTTAAATACTCCAGAATTCTCTTTTCAAAATTGTGAACGAATAGGTCTGCAGTGCCTATTAAAAGAGAGGTAGGGATTTTCCACGGTATAATATTGTCTCCATCTGAATTACATAATAATTGAAGTAGGACATACGATTCGACAAATAAACTATTGTCGTTGTCTAAAACTAAGTCTGAAAAAACGTTGCTTATACTAGTCTTGACCCGTACTATAGCCGATCAAAGTAAATTATTGCATGATTGATTCACACCTTATTTAAAACTTTTTTGGAACTTGGAGTATTCTAGAAGGTTAAATGATCTAATAAACTTTGTAATTCAAGTTCAGCTTTAGATACATATTTCAGATCAGCACTTCTTTCTAGAATATTTTGTAGGATGGTAAATAATTACATGAAGTTTTACTATTAAAAAGCTCTTAATTAATAAACTTAGCCCCTATAATAGGAGATAATAACCTCTTTCGTATTAATATCAGTTGTTAAGCTAGTATCACACATGTCAGAGTTGTTAACAGTGAATTCTACTTGAGACAATTTTGTTAATCGTCTACATTTCGATCGTTTTATAAGCTCAGAAAAATCTTATCTAGGGACGCATGTGACATGGTCGCCAATGATCGCCTTATCCTGAATCAAAACGCACTCGTTAAAAATTCTTGTTATTCAATAAATTCAATTTCATTTAACCAATTCAGAGTACTTAAGCGGTCAATTTATATTTTTCTCTACATGCATTTTTTCAAAATTATCAAGGCTTTTACACACTCAAATTATGCGATTGTCTGAATCATTATATTTTCGACGTCATTGAAAGATATTGCAAAACTTTCTTTATATAACAGTAGGACTTAGTTTTAATATTATATTTAAATTTTAAATTCGCCTGGTAAAAAATAACGAGCTAGAACAACTAGAATTAGAATGAAGAATTTGAATAAGAACTAATTACTTTGTATGCACAAGATTATATTTATATCATGCTAACAACGATTCCACAATTCAAGCTTCTTGTTTTTCGCACGAGTTCAATTAGACTCAAAATCCTTCACAATATAAAGTTTTTATAATCACCGGTATAATGGATTTCAGTATTTAAGCTGATCCGATTTCTATATTAACTAATAAGTGCAATCAATAAACAAAAATTAATTAGATTACTAGATTACTCATTCCTTCCACCGACCTCTCCCATATACCAGATATTGGGTCAGGGGTCCCTGAAATCATGCTAAAACAAATACAACATTATAGTCTTAAACTATGAGCTGGCATATGTTATACTGTTTTAAAATTATTAATTATCTTGAAACCTCACCAACATGTACATTAGGGTGTCCCAAAATTGTATGGATTGCCGAAAATAGCTAAATGCTCATTCAGAATTTGTTAGCTACTGTAAAATTCTGTGAAATTCATTAATGTTTAACGGTCGTTTAAATCGAAAATATTGATTTTTTTGCTGTTTTGGACTTTCAGGTTTCAACATTTGCTGTCATAACTTTTTAATTTGACAATATTTGCTTTTATTCTTATTGTAGCTTTAAGGAACTCAGTTAAGAAGTTAAAATTTAATTAAATTAAATTCTTTCATTTTTTATAAATTTTTCCAAAACGAAAATTCGGACCCGGAACTCAGATTTTTTATTTCGCGTAAATGTTGTTGTAAGGAATAGTGGCACGCGGGTGTACTCTTTCTACTATACTGTAATCTACAATCGATTATCTTCCAAACAACTACAACTTAAGGGGGTCATGTAGTGCATGAATTGTTCTCAAAATGCGATCATCGAAGGTGAATCATTTTTGCAAATTACAAAGAATTTGTGCCGACCCATAAATGTAACGACTTTGTACTAATTATATCTTCTTTTCCAATATTAGATTGGACATTCACGCATAATATCACGAAGTCATATTGATTTGTGCATGTCTCCCTGTCCATTTGATTGTCTGTCTGTCCATTCGTCCGTCCGTACGTTAACTCCAGAGCGCATTCACTTAGAGCGCTGAAATTTGCACACAAGCTCTTCATAAATTTAATTTCGAAAATGGGTAAAAATCGGACACCTCCTTCGTAGGGTTGCCATACAAAAAGTTAATTTTGTAACGGTATATGTGAGCACTGTCCGAGAACGCGTTAATGTAGAGAGCTGAAATTTGGTACATTGTGTTTTCATAATAATAGCAAATAAAATATCAAAAATGTACTAAATCGGCCAAACTCTTCTTGGTGTTGCCATACAAAGCTTTTGTTTTTCATTTTGTTTAACTTTCATGTTCATCTAGACTCTAGAGTATTGTAACTTTGTTTCGGTTTTTTTTTTTGTATATATCATTTTGCTTACAGTGAAAAAGTCTGAACATTTATTGACCGGCACATATTCTTTTAATTTGTGAAAATACTTCGCCTTCGAAAATCGAACATTTCAAGAGCAGTTCATACACACTACATGACCCCCTTAAGTTGTAGTAGTTTAAAAGATAGATTATCGATTGTAGATTACATTATTCTAGAAAAAGTACTCTCTTACAAGAGAATTGACGCGAAATCAAAAAAAAATCGGATTGAAAAATTTATAAAAGATTAGAAGAATCCAATTTTAATTTAATTTTAACTTCATAACTAAGTTCCCTTTAATTTAAAAAAAGAATAAGTATGAAATATTTACAAATTAAAAATTTATGACCGAGAATGTTGAAACAGTTTTCCTGAAAGTCCAAAACAGCCAATAAAACACTATTTTCTATTTGAGCGACCTCTAAACATTAATGAATTTCATCGAAATTTTCCATCGAAGGTTATGCAATTTTAACAAATTCTGAATGAGTAAGTACATAACCTTAAAGCGGATCATATTTAAATCCGATTTATTTACGTTCAGTACAATTATATTTGTGGCATAACTGAAGCCGACCAATTCTTAAATTCTAAATTCATTTTTGCAAGAAGCTCATAAGTAGTTTCAACAAATTTAATTAACTCAAAGTTTCCATGTGAAAAGTTTGTATCAAAGCACCAATTACAGGCAAATTATTTGGCACAATACTGTGGGGTACAAGAGTGAAGGAAGCCGAACATTTCCATTTTCCACAGTATAGTTGGTAGAGAGAATTTTCTGTATTTACCAGAGTAGAATGGAGCAAATAGAACACAAAAAGAAAAAACAACAAAATAGTATGAAAATGTTATTGATTTCATTAAAGCAAGATAAATTATACAAATCTGTAAATAATTTCTCCGATGCCAAAAAGCAAAAGTTTATTTATTGATTTTCACTCCAGGACCTTGCAGTACCCATAAATTCCACATTCCCACATTTTGCCACAGTATCGAACATCCCCGAGTCTTGGCACAGTTCATTCTACACCTGAATTTTATTTATTTTATTTCCTGCATTCTATGTTTCTTCATCAAGATATCTCTGCTGCAATATCTCTCCTGTCTGCTAATTTAATAGCAGATTTGATGGCGGCTATATAGGACGACATCTCATAAAAGTGCATTCACCAGGATGCTGGAAGCTCTTTTATAACTTCACTAAAATCAATTCTCAAACAAAACTGTTGACATTATTTTGAATACTGCGGTTTTCCCCGGAGAGTTAATTAGTCTATTAAATCAAGTTAAAGCCGAAAATTAATATTATTTGCGTTGTCCTTTTGCATCTGGGTGAGTAGCCAGGCTACCAGGGGACGCAGGACAAAATATTCAAGAGTTATTTTGGCACTTCGATCCAATTGCCTTAAAATGGAGTATATAATGGCCGGCAATAAATTTACTCTGCTGTTAGTCCCATTGCAAAGCCTTTGCCTTGGAGATTTCAAATGTTCACCGTAAATGAGCTTACAAAGTATTTTCCATCCCTTCCTGCTGGACGCACTTCCACCTAAACATGAATGAGTTAAATGAAGGGGTTTAGAGTGGCGTTTCGGGAATTCGGACGCCTGGAAAAATATAATTATTAAAGCAATAAAACTTTGGGACAATTGGGTTGCTTGAGGTTCTGTAGACAATGAGCAGGGCCAACTTTATGGGTTCGGCAAAATACTTTGACGGATTTGATTTTCTTCGTCCTGGCTGCTGTAGTTCAAGAAAGGGTGATTTCCAAATTTCATGGTTGGTGGCGTTACGTTTTTCTGCTCATTATTTTGAGATGGTGTAATCCTTTCGCGGCGTGTAAAAGACAGAGCGCAGATAATAAATTGATTGTATTGTAAAATGTCGGTCGTTTTAAGCGAATTTATTTGAATAGTTCGCGCGATTATTATTATTTTTTTTTTTTAGTAATTCGTTAAGGAGTTTTCGAGATTTGATAAATTGATATTTCTATTGGAGTGTTGGTACTATAGGTAAGTGTGACTTGTACTAGCTAAATGTGCAGTAATTATACTATTAAAATTACTTATATGATTAAGAGGTTTTCAAAAGTCATTTTTGGATGGGTGATTTTGATTAAAACACAATGGATTTGGAATATTTTTGATTTTTCTATTTTATATGCAATTACCATCAATTCCAATTATACCTGCAAGATATCAGACGTAATTTACCAAGATTGTGTGAGTTATGGTTTGGTTCTGGAATAACTGGAGGCTTTTCAAAGTTGTGCTTTTGAGCGGACGGAAGTTTTTAGCATTTATTTGTTCTTGCGTTCCTCTGGCTTTTGCGAATTATTTAGTGATTTATAATCAAATTGTGTTTTGGTTTTATTGATTTTCAAAACGTTTGCTTCATCTATATGTAAATTGATTTGGCAAGTATTGAATAAGGTGCTGGAATTGGGATAACTACAAACTAAATGTGAGCTAAGGCAACTCTGTCACCCACCTGCTTCAACAAAAACAAATTTTTGGATATGAGCTATGGTTTCCAACATAGTAAAAAAAAATAAATAAACTGAGGATGCCTACTACTATTTCTTGATTATGTACTATATCTCAAAAAAATATATATGCAAGCACTATTATAATTTTAGCAACACAAAAGGACAAGCATTTTTACCGCCCAGCTGGTTGACCCTATATATTATGCATTTGTGTGTATTTCGATTTTATTAAATATTTGATTATAAAAAAACTTATTGGAATTTTATATTAATTTTAATTTCACACAGTTGCATTTCTTATGTTAATGGCTTCAGTTGTTTATGAATTTGGGTTGCTTAACTAATTACTTCCTCTTGGTACTACTGCTGGCTCTAACGCCGCATCTCCACTTGAAATTCACAGAAAACCATACTGATGAGACCTCTCTGATCGATTGGTCGAAAAGTTCTATCATTTTTTTTTGCACTTAAATGCATTTTGTAAATTTTTTGAAATTACTTTGAATAAATTTCAGTCTGTTAGACGGGAAATTTATTTCGTATAATTTCTTATCGTACTACACATCTCAAATACATCTCATTATTTTTACAACTGAGCTTATTTTCGCATGCCATTTCATTTGGAGAAATGATTGGAAAAAAGCACGTGGTGGCGATTGCGGCAATAATAGTCGTACGTAGATCATTTTCTTAAAAGAGGATGATATTTGATTGACGCATAGGAAATTATTTTAAAAGATTTATTGTGTGAACAAAGGGAAGACCTTTGAGGTTTGATACACGTTCAATTTTGGGGAATATTTTCATGATAAGTGGGATATGTACATATATTGAATAACTACGCTATCATCATATCAAGTGTTCAATCTTTAGTCAATAATTACCAGATTGCTGAAAATCTATGCTAAAGAGCATTTCCTGAGTAACACATTGTTTCGTTTGGGTAATTTGGCTTAAAGTTATCATCATGGCTCCTACTAACACTCAGAAAACTAAATTTGTAAGGGGCACAGATAATGCAAATCCTACTGCTACTGTGCACACTCGAAGCGCTAACAGGGCACTTAGTAGCAGTGAAGCAGAAATGTGTACGGACATCTGAGACATCGTCAACACTCAACTAGAAATTAGACTGAAACAATTCATCGCTGCCTCTATCAAATTGTTAAACGAATCAATCTCTACCAAGTATGATGGCATCGTTGCGACCTTCGCAAGTCGAATTGATAGCTTGGAAGAGAATTAATTCTAGTCAGGGCTGACGTTGATTGAATTGAAGGAGAGAGCAACAGCTGCTTGTAGAGCTAAATGCGAATTTACATCGCACCCAGAGATTAACAGATGCTATTATAAGCGTCATTCCACAACCTGATAATGAGAATGTTCCCCAATTTGTGAATCAAATTGCCGCTGCTGTTAATTGCTACCCTATCCAAATTTGTCGATGCTTTCCGTCAACAGCTTCGTCTTTGATTCTTGTTACCTATGCATTTGCTGGTCTACTGAAGGTAATGATAATTTTTATGCCTAATCCCCCTGCTGCTTGGATCATATCCGTGATTGTGAAGCTGGTGGTCGACTCGATTGCGTAAAACTGCTCGACTATGGGTGAAAACTCCAGTAGAGAAAACCGAGTAAGAACTATGATGAACATACTGAATGGAAGTGTGGCGGGCCTCAATGTCTGCTATTTGAATGCTAGGAGCCACGGGTCGAAGATGGATGAGATACGTGAGATGCTCTAGGGGACGGACCTACATGCGATTCTGATCAGTAAGTCATAGTTCACACCAGGTATCCCTTAAGCTTTTGTTTCAATACCTGGTTTTAAACTCTTGCATAGTGACAGGGTGGGGAGGGTTGGAGGAGGCGCTGCAATTTATATTCGGGACTGCTTTAAAGCCAAGATATTATGCCAGTCACGTGATAGTGCACTGGAGTTAATTTGTGTGGAGATAGATACGGAGCTTGATAAATGCGAGCTTCGCTCAGTATACTGTCCGCCAAAATTGTTTCAGCCAGCCCGACAGTGTAGACACATTGGATGTTTCTCTGTCAGCTTTATCTCATGTGTACTCTCACATTGTTCTTGCTGCCGACTTTAACGTTAATATCCTCCGTGATGACAATCAATCCGACACATTCCAATTTTTCTTCCAATCTTTGCATCTCAGAGCAATTAATTCCTCCCTACATATTTCAATACCGGGTCTCCTTCTCAGTTCGATGTTATACTCACCACTGACCCTTCATGTATAATACGCCATTCGCAACTATCACCCCCCCCCCCCCCGCCAACCCAGGAATTCTTGATCACGACATCCTATACCTTAAACATAATTTACCTATTCCATCTTAATCAACTCATTTTCGGCTCAGTAAATATTGTAATTTCAAATCTATAATTGCTGATTGCTTAATATCGAGGAACGCAGTAATATGGACTGGAACGTAACGTTGGATCAGAACGCTGGTCCACCATTATGCGCTCTAGATAAGCAAGTACTCGCTTTCAATGACGTGCTCTCATTCTTACTAAATAAATATGCCCCAATTCAGACTAAAAGTATAAAAATAAAAGGTTGTCCCTGGTTCTCATAAGAGATAAAGAAATTAGTCTGCGAACGCGATTTTTTATATCATCAATATAGAAGACTTAAAAGTCCCACCGTTATGTAAAAGCTCTCGTAATCTTGTAAACAAAAAAGTGAGAGATGCCAAATCTTTATACTATGCTTGCAAGCTAGATTGCAGTGTCCCCCATTGAAGCTGTGGAGTGCCTTACGTGACTTAGGAGTTAATGGTGGTGATGACTCAGTATGTGACCTTGACGTTAATGAGCTCAATGAGTTCTTTAATGCTACTACCTGTAATGAGTGTTATACCACCGCTTCGCCATTCTCTCAGAACATTCCTACCGCTCGATCAGGATCCGATTTCTGTTTTCGTTGCGTTGATGAGATTGAGGCAGCCACAGCTGTCTTATCTATCCAATCCGACGGTATTAGACTCGATATAATCCCACCGCGATTCGTGAAACTAATATTACCTTCCATTATTGACTTTTTCCAAAGATGTTCAATAGCTGCTTAGCATTCAGCGAATTGGAAGGAAGCGCTAGTGGTTCCAATCACTAAAAGTTCCTCTCCAACCGACGTCAGGGACTTCAGACCCATAAGTTTGTTACGTTTTCAAGCGAAGGCACTAGACAAAATCATGGCAAATCAATAATCCGAGCACTTGGATCGAATGAATTCCCTGAGTCGTTGGCAGTCAGGTCTTCGTCCTGGACATAGATTGCATTGATCACAAGAAAATTCTTAACAAGCTGAAGAGCCTTTTTGAATTCGGCTCGCCGGTACTGAAATTAATTAGAAACTTTTTGGAGACACGCTCGCAACAAGTTTAAGTGAATGAATTTGTTTCCTCTAGGCTTTGTCTGTCGGAGTCCCACAAAGGTCAATGCTGGGTCCTCTGCTCTTCAGTCTTTTTATTAATGATTTGAAAGTTAGAACTTAGGCATTGTGTTAAATTCACAAATTGACTGTTGCGACCTTACTAAAATGAAACTAGGTAAGATTTATGGGGTACTTCGCCGACTTTGGCTGTATGCTGACCTTCTCTCCACAAACCTGCCTATAAGATTGGTCAGCACACTGATATTCCCGCATCTGTCAAATGGTTCGCATTCAGGCTTCGTAGATATGATCGCATTTCCCCTTTCGACACCGAATCCTGGATTGCTCTTTGGAAACATAGTGTTACGGGCGTGGCCTTGGTTCGTTATTTAAAACACAATATTTCAGATATAATTCAAAAGTTCTTTCTTTATTTAACTTTACTGTTTACGCCCACAAATTCACAAATCCAAATAGTTTACTTCGTTCACTTCGCTGTTTAAAATAATACTGCCTCCTAGATGTGAGTAGCGGCGTATTTATACTCAACAAATTATCCTAGAGCCTTCCTGAATATTCCGTTCTCCAAACCCAGTTTACTAGGATGTCACTAACCTAAAGTTGTCTCCATTTCCAATAGATGTCGCTTGTATCACTTTGTAGCGCGTAACTGGCATACCTATACGAATTTATAAGTTATTTGCATAGTGATAGACGTAATGAGTTACTACTGCCTCGCTTCAAATATTTGGTCTTGAAATCTTGTTACTTTGCTCATGCTATTCGCATTTGGAACGCTCTTCCAGTTACGATCCAGCGAGCGAGCTCGGCCACTTCCTTTAAATGGTTACTCTGGCAGCACACAAATTTAGGGTGAAGACATCCAGGATTTTCTTTATCTTTCTCTTTAGTTTTAATATTTAGTTCTTTTGCATTTGTTTTTTATATTAGAAATACTATTATGGATGTTATTATCTATATAATTATTATTTTCTTTTTCTTCGTAATTTTTATTACCATTACTTATATGTATGCTCAAACTCACGATATGCATTGTTCGTACGAAGCATTTTTTACTTATTTGAATTCATACATTTCGGAGAATTTTTAAATTTTTAATTTATAAAGGCAAAACAAATTTGTTTGACTTTAATTTAGTTGCTAATAAAACTGATCGCTCTTTTTCAAATCTATTTGATCTCAGTTAAAACCGTTCTAAGTCAAATAATGTTACTTGCTCTTCCATAAATCTATTTAGTTTTATATGTATCCGCGATAAAACTTATTTCGACTTGTCGATTTCTTCTTGACGTCTCACCATTTATAATCTAATTTATAATCTATCATCCCAAAACTGTCTCATCTCTTTAAAGCAAGATCACCACTTAATGGAGCATTAATTTCTAATTCATTGTCAGTAAGCATTTTTGGGATTAATATTTCCAGTAAGTTAAGCTGGACAGATAATATTTTTCTGTTGCCAAGAAGCATAGAAATATCTTGGATTTGTTAAAAAATGTAAGAAATATTTCGGCCCGTCAAATCTACCGCTACAAATCTTATACAGACTTAGAGTAGAATACAATATTATTGCATGTCACATGACGAAGACACTTGCAAAGATGTACTAGGTTTATACGGCATTTGACTAAGTCTCTTTAATCTTAAAATGATTTTGTGAAAGAATTTTGAAATGCATTCTTAAAACCTCTGTGTATAATAGTTTTATGATAGATTCCTACATAGCCCAGCAACTCTCTAGATCAAATTGTCCCTTAAATTTGACTAAAGTAGCCGTCTGTGCTTACTAATATAACCTTCGTAAGTCTTAAGTAGTTTTAAGTTTTATCAAAGCTTATTAGAATAGTCTTGGCGCATGCTATAAAACCTTAATAAAATCAAGTAGTATTTAATTCCAATTTTGGTGCTCATTGGTTTTATCCTAGTTGAACTGATGATAGCTACGAAACTTCTATAAGTACAAATGGATCTAAATGATAAATAATTTTATTACTACTCTCCAGAAGGCTTTTAAAACATAGAGTAGAGTTGTGTAGAGTTGAGTAAGGCTGGCTAGACCCAAATAACAATTTTAGTTTTAATATAGCGTACATAACGTTGTCTATACTAGAGTTGACTAGAGTTGAGTAGGGTTAAGTAGAGATGAGTAGAGTTGAGTAGGGTTGACTAGACTTGAGTAGGGTTGAGTAGAGTTGAGGAGAGTTGAGTAGGGTTGAGTAGGGTTGAGGAGAGTTGAGTAGGGTTGAGCGAAGTTGACTAGGGTTGAGTAGGGTGGAGTAGAGTTGTGTAGAGTTGAGTAGGGCTGGCTAGACCCAAATAACAATTTTAGTTTTAATATAGCGTACATAACGTTGTCTATACTATTTCATAAAACTTGTAATAAAGCTATATAGTCAAGCCAACAATAATATGACCGTAAAAAACATCTTATAAAACTAAATGGGCCCGTGCTACAATAAGCTGTTAGGGCCTATTTCTAAAACTATATAAAGCCTTATTGGTCTTACCTGGATTGCTCTTTGCGATGATTTGCAATCCTCTATAAAACCTTACATAAAACTAAAAGCGTAATTTGAACTCATCAACCTATCCGCATAACGTTATCAAAACCATCATAAATCTGCATTGGAAATACTGCAATTCCTTTAGACTTGAAACTTCAAAATAAAAGTAATCTTTAAATCCATAATAATAATCATAATAGAACCAAATAGATTTATATGTTCCACTTTATAATAATTCAATATGTTGAAATGTAATTCAATTTTATTTTAAGTGCAGTTTTAACAGGCGCGTTAACCTCAGAAATAACTAAAATTAGGAAAAGCTTTGAAATAATTGTAAAATATTTTTTTTTTATTTACACTATATTTAATTTTGATATTATTTTAAGTACGTTCTGAATTAAAAAAAAGTTTGAAAATAATGTCCCGTAGTTCTGAAACTGCTTAAATTCCTGAAAATAATTAATTCAAAAATAATGCATTTTAAGCATAAAATGGCGGAGGATGGTAAACACTATCTTTACCTTATTCCTTCTGAGGTGATTGCATCTGTAACCAACATAAAAACATCAAATGGCATAAGCAAACGTTCCAGAATGCAATACTTTGTGTTGGTAGCTCCAACTCTGCCATAGGGCGAAGGAGAGAACTATAAAACTTGTGCCATGCTTTCGTATAGGAAAATGACAATACGCTCAGTCCATTGTTATAAGTCAGTGGTCCGACCCAATAGATATTGATTCTCCTAAAGTTGCTTATGTCCGAACCAATAGATGTCGCTAGTCCCAAATTACGGCCTTATCATGAATCTTGGGAGGTGCAGGTTTTTAAAAAAACAAGATTGAACAATTGCAAAATTTTAAAGTTCAACGTTTTATTTATCACAATTTTTTATCTTAAAAACTACACAATTTCAGGCACTTCAAGTTCATATACTATAAACTAATTTAATTCACTCAATATAATTTTAGTTATTTCAACGAAATTAATGTTAATTAATAAAAAAAAACAGTGTTTTTTATTAATTAACATTAAAATTATAAAAGATAGATCGCGATTAGTGACCAGGAAAAATATGGTAACATTAAAGGACTTATTGCACTTTCTGGGTAGATGCCCAATTTGGGCCGAGTTTACGAGAAAAGTTTGTTAAGTGATCTTGAGGTAGTTAAATCTTCAAACGGCAGAAATAATTCCAACGATCTTTTCTTTTTTGTTACTAGGTTGGTAATAAACCGTATACGCAACACTTTGCATTGCATTTGCTTTGTATGTTAAATAATGTGAGTATTATATACTTTCTGCTATTAATATTTTGTTTGTTTGCTCTTTTTCAGTTTTTTCTACTAATGTTTTTTTAAAGTTTTTCTTAGGTTTTGTTTGTCAACACCGACAGATGGCCTCGGTGCCAGAATCGTAGATTTTTAGCTAAATCGATCTAATGTAAGGAATTATTCTGTTCTGAATTTAAAAAACCATTATTATTATTATTATTGATGAAGGATTCGTAGGTCTTCTTCAAGTAAAAGCGGTAGACGCCTTTTGTTGCGGAAGACGATGGGTTGCTGGAAGCAAAGCTCTGTCTGCCAGTCAAGATAGGTGGATTAGATCTCACTAACTTGGTTGTAAAATCAAGATGTCTCCAAGTGCGTCCATTCCAAGGAGTGTTTTGCCAAAGGGACACCTTGATTTCTCAACTGTGGGTGAATGTACTGGGAGGGATCGGCATAGGGGAGTATTACTACCTGCTCTCTCTTTGACCACCCTATTACCGTGACTTGCCGCAGGATCTAATCTCATCGATTCAGACCTGGGGCAGAATCAGGCCAATATTTCACCCTAAGTGGAATGCTCTACGGTACACGCAATTCGCGTCGACTCCAATCAATCCTGAATTAATAGATTCAGTATTCAGTAATGCTCGGGGTTTTGAAGCTGATACGCATACACTGACAGTTCTCGGAGATATTATTGATATCTCTGGAAACTGTTGAATAAACGCTAGCACTCCGCAACTACACGACCTGGATGCTTCTGCTCGGGAGAGATTTCGCCAACTTGGGACCAGTGACCCTGGCACTAAGTTGGAAGATGCTTTCGTTCTGAACAGACCACCTTACACAGCTTTCAGCACACTTACAACACGTGTGCTCCGTGACGTGCTTTTGTCAATAAGACCTCCGGAGTATACGGGATACAACAGATGGCGAACACACCTCGGCGTGAATATGGGCGTGATGGGAGGGATAAATTGCAAAGTAGTCTACAGTTATCCTTCTAATTACAAAGATGCTGATGTAGCATTCAAATTGCTGCATCACAGTCTTGTGAATCCTAATCAGTTGTCACATATTGACCGGCAAGTTCAGAGGATTTGCATAGTTTGTGCTGGTGAAGGCACCCTGTTTCAGAGGATCTTCACTTGGCCAGCTTTGCAAAATCTAATGGAACTCGTACGCGATATGTGTTAGTTGATCCACTCGAATTTCGGTTTTACTAGGACATCGTTTCTATATGGACCAAAGGTTTGTAGTCGGGTGAATTGATTGATTAGCTTTGTGTTGACACTGGCCAAATCTACAATTCACTTGTACTATATTAGAGTCGAAGATGGGAATCAGAAGACTGGCCCACAACACTACGCAGAAGCATTTAAGCGCCACTACGTTGACAGATTGTAGAGACATTTATGTCTTGAACGCAGCCACATGTAATTGCACATGGCAGCCACTATCGTCGGTGCAGAACGGCGCCCTTGTCTTTCGCTGGTGATAGCAGGCCACCGTATTTGCAAACTAGTCCACGATTCTTTTCCTCGCCTTCGTACCATTACAAGTGCTGTGGGAAAGACAAGTGCTCCGTTAGAGATGCTCAACTGGAATGATGATGCGGGCAGTTTGTAGAGGTCTATGATACTACAGGCTGCTCTCGTGCGACCCTGTGATTGTATCAGTGGCATTTGAAAAATTATCTATTCAAAAATCCTAAATTTCTTATTCGGTCATTTAAAAAAATTCAGGTTAGATATATATGTCATTATACATGGAAAACTCTTCTTGGAACTGCCACTTATCTGCAATGTAAGTACACTACTTAATTTTAGCTTAACTTTCACTTTGGATTTACATTTTTTCTTTCAAAATTATTGTGAAAAATTTTACGTCGACATTTTGCCTTTTTCATTCTAATCTTTTGTTTTTAGTGTGCCTATTTGGCCTTTTTACCGTTTGTTTCTTGTTTTATTTCTGTACAATTATTTGAGCATTTTGCGTCCTTTAGAATTAGTTTGGTTAGAGTCTTTTTTCTGTTTTTAGAGCAAATTTTCTTTGTTTTTAATTGTAAGAGTCATTTTTATAACGTTTTATTAAAGAGGCTGCGAAAAGCATTATATAAATGACAACTCAATTACAGCTGCGCGTCTGTTGGTGAACAGCCCTTGTTAATCTTGGCAGCTGTTGTTACTGTCAAAGGGAATTGAGCTCGAGATGACATGGTATGGTGAGTTTTGTTTCAAGTTGAAGTCTCAGATCGTAAATAACCTGAAATTTTAACATTTGTTTGTTAGATATTGATGCTTTTACTTTCGTTTATTTTTAAATTTGAGGTGATTGAAACAGCGCGAGATTCTTTCTAATGGGATTTACCTTGAAGGTTATTCCTTTTTTGTTTTTTTGTTTTTTTAATTCCGCGACGGAACAGGAGCTATTATTCACATTTTATAGATTTAAGCGAAAATAATAAAACAATATACGTGGATGAGGTACGCTATATCTGCAAAAGTGGGATTAGCTACAATTCTACGTTATTGAGTCATTTCGGTCTCCTGAATTTAAAACGATAGTATCAAGGAAAATAATTAGTACCATAGATGGCACAAGAACTAGATATCGCATGGCATACTAGAGCAGAGTATACAGATTGTGAAATGGATAGTGCATTCTGGAAACGACCATAACATTTTTTAGTGCGTGCCGAAAGCAAACATTTTTTTAATAGCAGTTTCGTATACATTTGATCGTCTTCCTCCACACTTCAGATACGAAAAACATATGATTCACTCGACGTATCATTTCAAATGTTATGGTCAATTCCAGAATAGACCACTACTTTTTTGGTACTGCATGCGACATCTAGTTGTTGTGCCATCTATGTTAGTACCTACTTTCATTCCAGAAGTATTAAAAGCAATATACGAAACACGTCATCCAAGTTCCTTAAAAGTGTGTGTGGTGTACAAAAATTAAAATTGAAAAAACTACGTATTTTCATTTCTATTGATACATGAAATAATAATTTACAACAACTGAAAAAAGCTTTAGTTATTGAATTAGTCATTACTGATGGCGATTGAAATGGCTTTTGGAAAATTACCAAGTCGATTCAGAATATTTCAACGTTAGAGTGAAGTTTTTTTTTTTATGATTAAAAATGTTCTTGTATAGGTTCAGTATTGGTTGAACAAAAAGATCTATCAAATCCTCCACATACTCAAGCTTTAAAAGATTTGGCGTAAGCATTTATAGTGTTGAACATTGGACCTAATCAAAACCAAATTGGAATAACAAACAAATTAACATTGCTTGACAGTTTTTGTTTTTATAAAAATATTTATCACTATATAAAGTCACACTAAAGTATTGTCATTATCATCCAAATGTCTTTTAACCTCCAATGGCCACTTTTAAAATATAATTACTATCAATGGGGATGCATGTGGTGTTGTCGTTCTTAATGGGTATTCCAACGACTATGATGATGAGACTGTGCAAGAAACAATATTTTTTTATATATCTAGTAGTAACCGTAAGGTTTCCGTTACCAAATTATATAATTTGAGTTATATAGACTAGCACTCGAAACTTCTTTGTGACCACTATAAACCCCTTATCGAGCTTAAATGGAGGATTGGAAAAGGGTACCGTGACTTGATTTAGGTAACGTTATATAAATAAAGGTTTATATAAAATATTCTGTTTGCCTTAATATAACAACCCAGGGCACGCTCAATTAATTTATTTTGGTCATAGCAGTGGTTCCGGTAATGTTTCGGTTACCTTTATAAACTTTGTTCTTAATGGAGATGGTAACGTTTCCACAACGCTTGGAATTTTCTCAGATAAAACAACATAAGGCAAACATTTACGAAACCTATGTTGACATAGATTTTCAATATTTTTTGTATTGCATTTGTATTATGTGTCTAATATTTTTACATCTTACAATTACACTTTTTTGGCACATACGTGGTGAAATTCAGCAATTAAAATCTTACTGTGAATATCAGCAAAGATTCTTCTAAAAAATACAGACCGCAAAAAAAACCATATTTAAATATTCGAATTAAATATGACAAAATTTTCAATTTTCAATTAGGTGATATCAATTCAAAAAAGTAGCACTGTATAACTCAGAAATGTTAAATAGGTACCTATTATGATCTATTTTCTTTATTTAAAAATAAAAAACGGAAGCCATAAATCTTCAATTTAAAAAATTGGTTTAACCGACATTTTCATGTTTATTTACAATTCAGAGATGAAAAAATGGCTGCATTTATTTAAATGAACAAATTACCATTATCAAAATTCAAGTACTTTTATATAAACTGAATGACACTTATAAAGCTTCTGGAAAAATAAAACTAAATAAACTAAAGGAACTGCCATGCCTCCAAAATGTGCTGTTGTATACTTTTAAGTCATAATATGTTACCCTTGGTAATGTTATATATCTTATAGTAACGAAAAACAGGCCTTATTGTTCTTATATACCCTTTGATTATATTGTTTTACCTGCAAACTGAAGAGGCAGGTCAAGAAGACCTAGTTTGAGTATTATCCCAACAGCTTGGGAAAATGAAGGAATATTCAAATGGCAAAATACCAAAAAATTGACGTTACTCAAATCTTCCGATTATTATAACAATCACCATCTTTATTAAAACGCCATAAATTCGATATTACAAGTCATTTGAATTTATAACGGTCACCATAGTTACTACAGGGCCACCAAAATATTTTAAGATATTTTATAGTTGGTAATTGTATTACCGAAAGTTCCCAATTTTTATTAAAGTCACCTAAATTACTGAATGCTTTCGAGTTATATAAGGGTAACCCCGGATACCACAATAAACACTTATTATCAACTTGGTGTAAAAAACAATTATAAAACTTACTTATAACTTAACTTAACTTAAACTTAACTTAGAGAATAACCCCCATAACCTTTAATCACCAAAACTTGCAAAAAGTGTTTGGCTTTATAACTTCAATAGAAATAATAGCAATATGTTTTAAGTGACAAAAAAGCTCTTTTGGTGTAATTGCAGAACAGCTCTTGTTCCTCCTGCATTACGTCTACAGCATTTAACATAGGGAATTTTTTTTTTTGTTGTAAAGCAATGCTTTGGGCGAATGCACAAAGCACAGCCGCACTTAGTACCTGTTTAACATCATTTTCTTATTTTTCGTTGGATCGTATATCTTTTATTTTAATTGCCACTTCTGTGCTGAAATTATTATCGAAAAGTCCTTCCCTAAAAATATCTGCAGAAGCTTCCAGCGAAGCAGATTCATTCCTAATTTTGTTTTTTTCTTCAACAGTTTCTGATATAATAGTTTCGCTCAAAAACAGAAAAGACTTGGATATTATTCATTGTAGTATATATTCTTTCCTGTTAGTTATCACACTTTTTGTTGCATTGCGCGTACTTTGCCTCAATACAATTGTTATGGTCGAATTCGAACCCGACCTCAGAAATTTCGGCCCGACCGGAACATCTCTATAGCTACCCCAGTCACATCTGTGTTTCAAAATTGGGTCTTGCATAGCTGTCAAGAAAGTGCCACGTTGTAGAAAAAAAGGAGTTTGAGGTAGGAAGATTGCGGCAACGGTGAAGAGTTGACTGGAAGTTTTTCTGTTTTGTTTTTGACAAGGGAAGGTGTCGATAGGCTTTTGTGCTGACAAAAGAAATATTGACGTGGTTCTCGTTTTTTTTTGAAAAACTTACGAAAAAAAAATAAAATGTTGCAAGTATGGTGTTTTGGAATTTTTTTCTTGGAATGTGCTTGTTATTTAACCCGAACATGTTTGAGAATTGTGTTCATAGAGAGCTTGGAATTTGTTAGGAGATATTTGATTGTTTAAAACCATCTGACTTATTAGTTCAGAAATTTCATCATCACACAAATTCGTTTTGCGTTAGTTACAGTGAAAAAAAAGTCTCATGTCACTACATTACGTTCTGGTATACGATGCTATCTCGATCAATGCCGATCGCTATTATTAATAAAAAATATAAGACAGTCGAATTATTGCTCCAACTTACTGTAGAAGAAACCCACACCCGCATATAACTTGCGTAATCGTCGTGTAAATTTTCATATAATTTATAAATTTTCCTGCTTTCATAAATGGAATGAACTAGTCAAGAACAAGATGTACTTAAATGTGAGTCTGACATTTGAGTGATGCATTCATTACTAAGTTTTAACATATAAAAATATTAATATGAGGACAAAGTTAATTGTGCCTGATTGAAATCTTATTACAAACAAAGTTAAACAAAGCTCAAATCTTTTTTATAAACCTGAGGCCAAATCGTGAAAAGCATTTAAATTACTTCCACTTGGGGGGCATGAAGGAAGCGTCTCTTCTATGGAACCACTACAGTTGATCATGTAAGTTGTTGCCTTTTTTTTGCTTTATTTGAGAAAGATTTCTATAATTTTATCAGTATAGATATGTCATTTTTCATTTTAATTGAACTTTTGACCAGTTGAATTAAACCTTGCGTCAAGTAAATTAAACTTTAAGCCAATAAAATTCAACTTTAAACCAAAAAAATTCCACCTTAACCGAAAGAAATTAACCTTAAGTCAAATAAATTCAAGCTTAAGCCAAAGGAATTCAACTTTACTTCGAATAAAACAGAATTTTAGTAAATTAAATTATGAATGAACTCTACTGAAACTATACAGCAGAGACGACAATATGTTACCATGTACACACAAAGTGTCCCACAAGATAGACAGAAATTGATATTTATAGACGAGAACGGATTTAATTTACATTTAAGAAGACGACAAGCACGTTCTATAGTGAATTCCAAAGCACACGTTATTATACCTAATGTGCGGGGTTGAAACACAACATTAATTGCTGCTATGAACAACCAAGGCATTATTCACCACAATACATATTATCACAAGAGGAACAAGTAATTCAGATAAATTTTTGTGACTTTTTAAAGGAACTTATCGGTGAAATTAATGATCGGGATGGTACATGGTATATTATGGACAATGCAGCTATACACAAAGCCTTACAAGTAAGAGGAATTTTGTCTGCCTTTCCGAGTATAGCATTGAAATATTTACCACCATACTCGCCAATGTTGAATCCAATTTAGAAAGTATTTTCGAAAGTTAAAAGTAATTAGCGAAGGCTTGACATCAATTTCCCAGGAAGACTGCACAAACTGATCAAAAGTTGAATTATTATGAAAAATTGTATAATTAAAATTATTGAAACATTTTTATATAAAATATATTCTGATTCGTTTAAAATTAGGTTAATTTAGTATTCAGTTTGAAAAGTGCCCTTAGAAAATTGCTCTAAATGAACTTTTTTTATTTTCTGTATGAGCCCTGGATTGATTTTAATAGTGCAGTGGGTAGAAAAAACAATTGCATTATGACACAATTTATTTCTTCCTACTCTCTCGCGGATATTTTTCATTGATTTATGAATGTTTAGGACTAGGTCCACTACTCTTTTAACTTTTAGGTTCAAAGTTACATCAGAACCCAGTTTCGACTGATGCCAAGGGAGGTTGGAGTACGACACGGTGAAGATCACATCCATCCGATCCTCCCTACAATCTCAAAAGTTAAGCGATGTACATATGTAAAAAGGCCCTTAAGAACCCGATGTGTCTTTTCGGTGCGTTTTTTTTCACGAGATTTTTCTTTGCGGTATGTCGTAGTGACAGAGTTTTATTTTTTCGACTCACTTTTTCATAGTCCCTGACATTAGCAGAGGAGAGCTAGCGTGCCGCTCTGTCAGAAAACTACCACGGAGTGAGATGTCAGCTTCGGCTAACAGATGGAATTTCACGCCCATTACATTCCATCCATAAGATAATACTGTAACTCAGAAATTTCAATTTTTCGAAATAAAACAAAGTTTCTGTTCCGGTTTTTTTCGAACTTTCTACTTTTATTTTTTCAGCTAGAGAGGAATTTATGCGATACCTAATCGTCCTCTTTATTATTAACATTCGAAAAGCACTCTTTGCTTAAATAAATTTATTAATTTTATTCGATCTGCATGGTTTAGTTTCAGTTCAGCCATTTTAATTTTAATTATGTCTAAATTATTGCATGAGATTTATAGATTCCACTATCTCTTACATTTTCTCTCGTGCTTTTGTTCTGATTGGTCAAAAATGAAAAATCTTATGTCAGTCATAATTCTTCATTTGTGTTATAATTTGTGCAAATATTATGTAGTCACTGCAAAAATTGATGATTCGAAGAGTTTTTTCTGGGGTGTAATGTAGCGCCAATTGTCTTTGAAGACATGACATCATCCTTTACTGTCACTGTTAAATTAAATTTGCTTTCTTGTTACCCTTTTGCTGGAGATCGATAGGAAGCTAAATAATAAATATTGGACAGTATCTTTTTTTCTTGATAACTTTGCTATTGAGAAATATTAAAAAAGTATTAAAATAAATAAATAAATAATAATTACCAAATTACCAAATAATTACGAATCCCTGTGTCTATTCCGATAGTTTTTTTCAAAATATCTAATGGCATCACTAGATTTCCAGGTAAAAAAAAATCATGGCTGGCTTCTGTATATCTTCCACATACGCATGCATGGTTACAAGTCTGAAACAATTTCAAAGTTTAAAGGAAAAATAATTTTGTCCTTAAAATATTATCCTTAAAAACAGAGCATTTAGGTTGTAAAATCCACATAAATGTTGATACCTTTTCGTTAAAGTGTTCTTTAGCCACCTGCTTCTCTTCGTAATTTATGCCTAATTTAGTCCATTGCGGACATAGTTTTTTTCTTTAAAATTTTGCTAAATGCTGAGAAGGGGGTTGCGATATCCTTACCTTAACTTCGGAACACTAACTGTGAGTAACTTTTACTCACATTCTTTTATTTTTTAATAATTAAAAATTATTAAGCCAAGTTCAGGGGATACCCTATAGTGGAAAGCACAGCATGGCAAGAAGGAGATAGGTAAAGTATGAGGAGATATGAGGAGAGTGTTGAAGGTGACGATGTATGTCGCCCTTAAACTTCCGCAGATTATATGCCGGAGGAAAATCGAAGATGGTAAACTCTTCCACATTCGTACAGTTCGGGATAAGAGAACAACATTTTCAAGGGTGAAAGGAAGTGCGGGGCTTGTAGAGCGAGAATGGCGTGCTCGAATTGGTCTGCAAGGGATCAGACTAGACATTTCATCAGAACATTGGCATGCAGCATGTAGCGATAAGGGACCGAAAGGCATACAACATTGCGGCGGTGCTCAAGTGAGTCGATATCATGAGTTATTACCATATCGCCAATAAGCTTGAAGGTTCTCTTTTGTACAATATCCAATGAAACTAGGGCGGTGCGATCAGTCACAGCCTAGTTATTGGAATATCATTCCATTCTAAGTCTGATGCAGGACTAGTAGAGGAGCGTTAGATTCGATGAGCTGAAATATTTCGTATACCTTTTCAGAGATCCAAGATATTTCGATGCTTCTTTGGCAACAGTGAAGATGTGATTTATCCAGCTTAGCGTACTGGAAATATTAATGCCAAGAATGCTTAGTGACGATGGATCAGAAATTTATGCTCTCCATTAAAACAAACTGAAGTGGTTAAGTTATCGTCTAGTTTTAATGAGATGAAACAGCGAATTGCTGTGCCCCAAACGAGGATATTGTTTAGATAGTTATTTAATGATCTAATAATGCAATCTCGATTAACACATGCGGCACTCTCCCTGGAGTCCGCAAGAGTGTCAAAGTAGTAAGCGAAATATAGAGTACTGTCATCACCGAAACAATGGTCGGTATTGAAAGTAAGGGGAAGCAAATTATTAATCAAAAATAAAAAGACAGTTGGAGATATAATAGAGCCGTGATGCACACCAGCATTTGTGGGATGAGGTTTAGATGTGACGGCATCTAATACAACACGTATTTGACGACTAAATATCAAATTTTTAAACCGTAATAGAACAAAAGGGGAGAGACCAAGTGCTTTCAGTTTGGCTAAAAGCGCGGGATGCCAGACTCTATCAAAGTTCTTTGACATATTCGGAGCAATGATCCTAGACTCATCAAAATTGTGGAGACAATGGTTTCAACGTTCCGTAAGAAAACTTAGCAAGTCTCCAGATGAGCAACCAGTCCGGAAAACGTATTGACGATCTTTGGTGAGTTGAACAGTTTCTAGATATTTCATTAATTTTTAGTTAAAGATAGTTGCAAAAACCTTTGAAAGAATCAAAGTGATTGCAGTTGGTCGATAATTTGAGGGATTTCTACCCTTTTCTTTCTTGGGAATAAGCTGAACGTGAGCTATTTTACATGCAGTTGGAGATTTTCCTGTCGAATAAGACAAGTACAATAGTTTGCGCAGAGGTTTAGCTAAGGATGAGGTACAACTTTTAATTAACATGGGTCGAAAAACCATTAAGGACCTTGAACACATCCATCTCTCGTACGGATGTGTATTGGCAATCTACTTAAGTTGTAAGTGCTCGCTGTACTCGTCACCTTACACCCTAGTTGCTTCACGCGAAATCGTAAACATCGCTTGCTCGGCGTTGTCTGTAAATTATCCTTGAAACATTCGCATCTCACTAGCACTCATTTATCCTAAAATTCTAAAACGCGATGAGTTTAAATTACTTGAACTCATATGAATTATGCAACTTTAAAATATTTCTATACGTATAAACGATTTTTTCTCCTTTTTCGTCATGAGCTCGAAATGCCTGAACTTATACAATTTATGCGATTTTCCTCTTAAACGAATTCTGGCTGAGAATAGCATCTTTTTAACATTTATCGAAGGTATTGAAGGATTTGTTCGATAAGTCGATAGAGGCGCAACCCAATCAAATTTAGCTGGTGTTATTATGAAAACGCCAGAGTTCTTTCAGTTTTTGTATCGAAAAGAGATATGAAGTGTACCCCCATCCGAGGTAAGGCCTTCAGATCATTATCAATAACATGAAAATAGACTGTAGTGTTATTATTCAAGTTAAAAAAAATTGTGAGTCAAAAGTGGAAAAATCATATGTAAAATAAAGTTGTCAAAACAGGGACTGGTGACTTTCTCTTTAAAAGAAAGCACTCTCCATTCGTTGGGTTAAGGGCAGAACCACTGCTCTTTACGGATATGACCACAGCGTTCCCACTTCGCACGTCCATTGCCTGAAGTGTGATTCTGAGTTCAAAGGAGGAAGAGCTACCTACAAAGTTAACCCCCTCATTCCCCGTGGTCCGCATGTACCCGGGAACCCACTATAAAGTGGCCACACACTTATTAATCTATTATTCAACTTGAATGGTTGATCAACATTCCCACACACTTCTCAATCTTACCTCAAATCAGTTGCTGTTGAAACTTTAATAAAATGTCATCGCGATTAATTGCAAAACAAAAAACGATCATTATTCTAGCAGGTGCTGTTTCGAGTTTAAATAAAAACAAGAGGAAAACGAGCTTGGGTTAAATAGCAATTATTAAAACGTTTCAAATATTCTAAAATTAAGTTACTAAAGCATTTAAGACAAAATTACCCTGATGATTTCAAACATTTTCTACGTATGGATAGCCAAACTTTTGATCATTTACTGACGCTCGTGAAACTGGTAATTACTAAACACGATATACAGGGTGTTCCGTAAATGTCTTTAATGTCATTTGGGTCAAAAAAGTCTAAATACTTTTATATCGAACTCCGCTTGGTTTTCGAGTAAATCGATAATATCGATTTTCGAGATTTTGCATACCTCTTCAGAGTAATTTCGTTATAAGTTCTATTGCAGGTAATGGATTGTGACGTCCAAACCTTTATTTAAAAGAACACATTTTTGCCTTTCTAGGAATGCATAACTAGTTATAATTGTGCCTTCAGTTATTTAAAAAAAAAAACAGTTTTCTCTAGAATTTTTTATTTCACCAACATTTTTGTCGCGCTTCAGTGTACATTTATTCGAAATATCACTATTGCGCGAAGTTGGCAAAACTATGCAAAAATTTGTGCATTATGTCCCCTTTCCAAAATGACCTCCCTAAGTGCTATCAACAATAACAATCAAAAGTCATAAGCAAACATTTGGAAGATGTGCCCATCGAGGTAATTTTCAGTTTTTTCGTAGGATTCTATCTCCTCCTACAGTTTTTAACCTACGACAACCATTTATATGTCATTGTACGGGAATCTGAACTGGCTATTTTTCGAATTTCGAAAATGGAGGGGGTAATTTCGAAAAAAACTTTTTTACCAAACTTGATATTTACGTAGATTTCGTTATTCCGCATCTTCATTTTTGCGGGAGGGGCAAGCTCTGGGAGGGGCGGGAGTTCAAAGTTTCGACTTTAAGCGGCTACATTTGAATAAAAACCACCAAAAATGTCTTTTACATTTATGAATTTAGGACTTAAATGCTAGAACAATGCTTCGTTGAGAAAATATAGCCGCATAATTGTACTTATTATACATTCTTAGAAAGGCCAATATGTGTTCTTTTAAATAAACGTTTGAACGTCACAATCCATAACCTACAATAGAACTTATAATGAAATTACTCTGAAAAGGTATGCAAAATCTCGAAAATCGATATTATCGATTTACTCGAAAACCAAGCGGAGTTCGATATAAAAGTATCTAGACTTTTTTGACCCAAATGACCTCTACTTTCATACCCTTAAAGGATTAAAGACATCTACGGAACACCCTGTATATTTCTATATAAATTCTTCCCAGAATTGTTTCTCCTTTATTAAAATAATTATTATAAACCTAGTACAAATAAATATAAACATACGGTAGTATTAAATTTTTAGAAAAAAAAACTTATCAATTGGTTGATCAAGTTCTCGTCAACTTGAAAATGAGGCGATAAATTTATATGTGTGTGGGCCTGTTGAATCTTCAATTTTCGGTTGAGAGTGAAGTTGATATGTTGATGGGTGTCGGAGCTCAACTTGCGTTTGGCATAAATGGATTGATGCGTATGTGGGCATAATGCTCAACTGTTGGTATGATTTTATTATATTCGAAGCTTTTGGGAGGATAAGTTTATTGTTGGTCTTGGAAATTTTAAAAGTTTTGTAAGAGTTTTTGTAATTTAATAATACGTTAAATATATTTTTATATTTATTTGTACTAGGTTTAGATGCAAAATGCCGAGAAATTAATGTCAGTCATCGTCAAGTTGCTTGTATTATCCTGGGAATGGTCATTCTACTGATTATTGTCCAAAGGTTCCAGGTTTTGTATTATTTCATGTTTTTAAGAGAAGGTTCTGAAAAAAAAATTTATTTGTTAGTGGATAAATGCAAATAAGTGACTGTATAACTTACAATAGCTGTCGTTTTTGTGCATTTGTTAATATTACTGAATTTTCATAATTGAACCTTGAATCAACGATTAATGTAGGAAAGCGTCATGTTCTAACAACTTTTCCTTACTTTCCCTCATTGCATGTCATAATAAATCAACAAAGTCTTTATGCGAACTTCGTTCTTCTAGCTCAAGCCACTAAGCATACAACAGATAGAGAACTCAAATGAGGGAAAAGCCTGACGATGCACACAAATTACTTTCATTCCAAGTGGCTCCCACCAGCTTCTTTCACAATCGCCGCAAGTATTTCTAAAAGCTCTACCTCTGTTGCGGAGCTCTCTCTCACTCAGTCCTTTAATTGTTTATGCATATGCATATCACACCGGCAAGATTGGCATGACACTTTGGCTTAGCCATAAGAGAGAAGCTGCTGGTGCTTGTTCCACTCTGGAATAACACCGGCAGGCATACAGATATTTCTTGTTGGCTGCGGCGGTGAGCCACAATATAACAGAAATGAGAATCAAAGCAAAAGACAGAAAATGAACAAATGAAAAAAAGAACAAAAAATTCCACGAAATATGGGATAACTCCAGAATATCCGTATTTTGAATTACGCGGGGGAAAAAACGTATGCGATATATGATGACCCCTCACTTAATTAAATCTTTGAGGAACATATTAATTCAAAAGTGAAACTTCTTAGGTTGATTTTATTTCTATTTACATTTATTGACGATTTTATTATTTCAGGATTAAGAAATGGTTATGAGGATTTTAATTCAAGACAATCTCTCTTAATTAAATGAAATATTTCTTTTATTCATCAATTTCCATTAATTCATACTCTAAGAAAGAATTTTTTTTATTTATAAATTTGGAAATTTGATGGCAGATTCGAAATGAGCGACCCCGAAATCCCTTGAAGTTTAGCTTTTTCGGTAGTCATTTTAGGTTCGCTATTTTGAATTTTGGTAGATTTTAATTTTTTGATTCCAAAGACTTTTTTTATTAAATTTATTACTCTGAAAATAATTCCGTGAATTAAAATATTATATCTTAAAGGAGCTGCTTACACAAAAAACGAGAGTAATATTATTTTCCCGACTACAGAGAATTCCAAAAGAAGGATTATTTTGCTTAATTTGTTCCGGTAGCAATCGTCTTTCAAGAAAAATAAACAAATCGTCAGAATCAAGATGGTACATAGGAAAAGGGCATACCAACTGGTTGCTGATTCTGCTTAATTTCCTGCTCTCGTGCTGCCTACATTATTTTACGTTTAGCTCGCCCATAACGCGCGCGTGAGTCATGAAAGTCGCGAATATGAAAAAGGAAAGAACGCAAAGAGAGCTGCTTTAGCAGAAGGATCCCTACCTGGGTTGCCACCATACTTCGATCGAAGTAGATCTACTCCGATTTTTTTTGAAAAACTTTTACTTCGCTTCAGAAGGAATTTACTTCGAAATTAACATAGTGCTATTCCAGGAAACAAGCAATTCATCAATTTATTTTAAAACCCTTTTGCTTGTACTATACATAGAAATGAAACCCGAATCTAATTCGACGCTTCAAACCGCACGCAGCAAACTTCGACTTATGGGAATATCATAGAACTAACCTTATTCGCCGCTTTAAAGCCCGAATTCAGTTTGTTGCACATATAACGCAAAACTACGCGCAGAGCTAATATGCGTTATATTTTGCAATAAGCAAAATTTGCCTTTGTCTTTGGTGGACAGTATTCCTGAATTATAGAGACAAATTTGCAAGGATTCGAAAATCGCAACGGAGGTAAAATGCGGTCGCACAAAAGCAACTGCGCTCATTAATGATGTAATAGGTCCCTACTGTTTAAAAAAAGTATCAACTCAATTGCAAAACTCAAGCTATTCTCTTATAATTGATGAATCAACAGACATAAGTGTCCAAAAGGATTTGGTAGTGGTCGCACGCTATTTCGACTCATCTTTAAACAAAATTGTCGATAAATTCCTGGGACTTATTGCGCTGGAGAGCTCTACAGCAAAAGATATATACAAAGCGATAATAGAGTATTTAAGTGAGGCGCATATTCCAGTTAATAATATAATTGGTCTTGCAACAGATAATGCAAGTGTGATAAGTGGGAAACTATGTTAACTGAAATTAATAAAAATTTATTCTTTTTGGCTTGTACATATCATAGTCTACAATTGTGTTCTACAGGGGCAGCAAAGGCTTTACCTTATGGAGTAGAAAAATTTATAAAGGATGTGTACGCACATTTCGCACTCAGTCCAAAACGTCAGGGTGACTTTAGATTGATACAAGATGCATTTAATACAGAGAACCACAAAATTTTAAAACTTTGCATAACGAGGTGGCTATCGCTTGAAGCTGCTTTTTTACGAATTTTGGAGCAGTGGCAGCCATTAATTCATTACCTCACGTTGTTCTGTTTTGAAGATCCCAGGAACATAAATGCAGAAAGTATTTCAGAATTTTTCAGTAATCCACACAATAAATTATATATATTATTTCTGGAATACATTCTAGGGCATATCAATTGTATCAATAAAGCTTTTCAGTCAGAAAAAACAAAAATACATCTTTTGCAGGATAATATTGAAGATTTATTGCTCGAAATTTAAAAATTTTTTATATCGGTTGAATATTTATGCACAAATGTATATTACAATAATAAAAATTATCACCTTCCTAGTTCTGCTATGTATTTCGGATTGAAATTTGAAGAATATGTACAGTCGACTGATCTAGATGCAGAAAATATGTCACAAATGAAATTAAATTTATCCAACTTTTATATAAAGCTTTGCGATGAGTTAAAAAAAAGATTTGATAGTACTAACAAAAAACTAAATCTCTTAAGATTGCTCGACCCTCGTAGTGGCGGGAAAACTGCCGATAATTTTAGAATTAGTTTCTAATTTTCCACACAATAAAACTAATGCTGAAATTTTAAATGAATTGGAAAACAAGATTTAATTATTAAATATTTTGATATCCTAACTTTTTGGAAAAACCTTGGAAATGTCAGAAATAACTTAGATAATTTTAACTATCGGGAAATAACTGATTATATGATTACCTTATGTGTTTTGCCACATAGTTCGGCTGCCGCAGAAAGAAAATTTTCTTCTACAAATTTAATAAAGACTGATCTTAGAAATAAACTTCTTACTAGAACTGTGACAAATATTATTTTAGTAAAGGAGCTCGAACCTATAGAAACTAGTATTTTGGAGCCGCCTATGGAGCTAATCCAATATACCAAACGTCACAAATTCCATGCTGGTAGTTATTCCAGTGATTTAAATACATAGTGTAATATTGTATATACACGGAAATGTATGTATTAACTAAATAGAAGTAAAAATTGTTTTGTTGTCTTTCTGTTACGTTTTGTTTTTTAGTTTTCTTTTTAACGGAATAAATCTTTGTTTTTTCACAAAAATATGATTTATTTAAATCTACTTCAATATTTATAAAACTACTTCAGTTTTTTTTAATAATCTACTCCGGAAAATTTTGATATGGTGGCAACCCTGATCCCTACCACTTTCTTGTCTCTTCTTTCTGAGAGTGTGGGAGCCACAGAATACGTTGCGAACTTCGACACATTTTTCTTTGATGTGAGTTCTCTATTTATTGTATGCTCAGTGCTCAAGCTTACAGCATAACCAATCTCGAAGGAAAATCTCCAATTATGCCAATGGACTGAATGCAGATATGAAATTTCCCACGAAAACCCATTTCATTCCAATATCTCTCGATCATATTCATTTGCAAAATTTGCAACAAATTCTTTTATACCTACTCATTAATGACTTCAACATTTCATAGGTTGAATTCCAACGTGTTGCGTTATCCAATACAGGCATGTTGTTGTTGTAACTGCCTGAACGTATTACCGTTCTAAATGTTTTAACTGCACTTATGCAATCATTTATGTGGCCATCAATTGTTTTAATGACATCTTGTGCTGCGAGCTGAATAGTATGTGCGGCACATCTCACAACCGAAAGAACAGATGCTAGTGCTGATTGGATTAATTCATCCCTGTCGAAAGTGTTGTCCTGCTCTAAAGCATGCCTTCCTTCCTGTGTGTATTCTTCTTGCAACTCTTGCAGTATTTCAGATGTTTTAAGAACATTGGCGCCGTTATCGGTGGTACTTGAGTAAACTTGGAGAATGTCGATGTCAAACTCCCTTAAACATT
This sequence comes from Dioctria linearis, assembly GCA_963930735.1. Lineage (NCBI taxonomy): Eukaryota > Metazoa > Arthropoda > Insecta > Diptera > Asilidae > Dioctria > Dioctria linearis. The sequence continues at coordinate 66,891,356 of OZ005741.1, forward strand.
TCACAATCTCATCTTTAAGTACTGATGCCGAATGATTTTTTCTGAAGTTGAATCATGCCTTAAAAAATAAATTTACATGTTTTTCAATACTTCAAGTTTATACAGAAATAACGTCAGAACTTACCAATTGTGTTGGTATAAATTTTGTAGTTTCGTATATAGAAGAACGCTTCGGTGCAATCTAGTTGCGACATCGACTTCACATTCAAGTTGCAATGTCTTCGAACCTTTTCAGAAACTGCTACTGGATTTTTATCGTTATCAGACTTAGGACTGTCGCCACCACCACCACTATCAGCAATATTAATTTTGTGTAGTCTACTATAATTTCCCTTAATATTTGATTTTTTTTTCCCGTTAGTAATCTATTACACTGCAAACATCTTGACTTATTTTCCTCTTAATAGAACGCAATATATTTTCCAAAAACTGAACGCTTTCGGTGCCATTATGCAAATATTCATAAATTTAACAACTTGATTAATTTTCAACTGAGACCCACTGTAGCGACATCACAGATACCACAAGACACAATACTTTGGCTTAAATATAGATACAGAAAACAGAGCGAGGTAAATGAAAAATAAATAATACATTACTCTTCCTATGCTAGCTATCGTTTTTTTGTTTTCCACCTCTCTTAGATATGTATATACAGAATACAGCTGATTTGGATTACATTGGCGTGTACCTATGTAGGTATTAAATATTTTTTAACTGGAATTGTCCCAGTCGTGTAAGTATTTGTATTGCAGGTATCCGAATTCTTTTTAAAAGAATTAATTAATATGGCAAGCATTGGAAAATCAGGTAGAAAATGAGATTTCATTGGGTGTACAGGTATGCTTCTGTAATTTATAACTAACTTTCCCTGTATATATCCGTCGTAAAAACCTAAGAACTACACTTTCGGTGCAGTTTGCGTATTGAAATTTATATATTTTCAGCGTTGATTTAAATATATTAATTTATTTTTTTGGGCAAATACAATTTTTCCGAAGAATAATATACAGAGTTGATGTACGTACTTTTTATCTCTTCTGAACCCTAATATAAAAATAAAAAATAAATCTTCTTTTATTATTCGTACCAAAATTGGGACATGTAACTTAAAACTTGAAACAGGTAGCCAATTTTAATTTAATGTCCCAATCACCCATTCCTAAGAATGAGCAAGGGGCAGTGTAAACAAAATATGAAAACTGTTCATGAGCAAAATATAATGATGATATATGATTAGGAGCTGGATGGGTATAATGAATGGCTCCGGCTCGCGAGCCGAGCGTTTAAAAATTTGTATTGCATATAGCCCATCAGGTTTTTGGTGGTTAAAAAGCCGCACTAAATTTTATATCATAGTGGCAAGAAAACGCACCCGTTAATAATGTCTCTAATAAAAGTACCTTATTTAGTAATCACAGTTTCAATAGTCTCAGTAAATGATCAAAAGTTTGACTATCAATACGTAGAAAATTTTTGAAATCATCTTGCTTATTTTCTCTTAAATAATTTTGGAAACTCATTTCAGAATATTTAGAACGATTAATGGCCAGTTTCACAGTCGAGTTTAAACCAAGGTTTAGTTTAAACCACCCTCCAAGTTTAAACGTAGTTTAAACCAAATCGGGTTTCACAGTGCATTCTTTTAGTAATGTTGGTAGTACTGATTAAATTGTGAACTAAATTAGTTATCGCCACCATTGTGAAGCAATCAATCTGTCAATTAGACAAAGTAAACAGATCAGAAATAAAAAAAAAATATGTAGCTATATTTGCTAATTTTAAATATGGCAACATTCAGAAAGAATGAAAATTTTAGCATAAGTGAAGTTGAGCTATTGCCTTCACTAATGCATACAAAAAAGATATATAATAGAGCGCAAGAAAACGGACAAGAATAGATTCGAAGACAAAGTGACAACGTTCTTTACTCAAACGAAGCCTAGCATAAAAATCAACGTCGTCCCACTTTAACTAAAACAAATCTTCTTCATCGCTAGAAATGTCTAAATCTAAGTCCATGATGAAATTATTTTCTTAATACAAAAAAAGCAATGCTACTGTCAAAATTAAATTATCTTGTGCTTAAAACGAGAGAGGGCACGATTTAAACTCTAGCTTAAACCGGGGTTTAAGCCAAACTGAGAAACTCATTCGTCGAGTTTAAAATAAATATTTGGTTTAAACTCAGACTGTGAAACTGGCCATTAGTAATCACTTCTTAAACGGTCCATATACGTTGAAATTTCATTTTGTTAGGAAATTGAAAACGTAGCTCCGCGTGTTATTTAATATTAATATTATTTCACTCTTTAGAAACAACGGAAAGAGCTTAAAAGTTTATGCCAAGACACACGTCTTGACTTCGCATAAACTTTTAAGTTCTTTCAGTTATTTCTAAAGAGCAAAATAAGATTAAGATTAAATAATAATCGGAGCTACGTTATCAATCTCGTAACAAAATGAAATTTCGTTAACGGTTATTCAGTCGACACGCACACGCAGTGATAAATTGACGCCAACCACAAGTTTTTGCGTTTGGCCCATCAACTTGCAGTTCAACTTCTTAATCGATTTAATTTATCGCACCAACTTTAAATTGAAGCCGCTTTCTTTCTTTCTTTTTAATTCAAATTCAAAACAGCCCTTGCTAGAATAATGACCTATTTTTTTTTTTAATTGACCGCGATTCCATCTTTATTAAGCTTCAACAGCAACTGAATTGAGGTCTATTCTGTGGTGAAATTGATAAGTGTGTGGGAATGATGTCAAGTTGATCAACCGTTGTACGAAAGGCCCATTTCATTATTCAATATTTTACAGATTTTGACTGTTGGTTCTTATTGTAAACACTCTGAAGCACTCAAGTCCAGTGTAGACATATTGTTTTTGCAAGTAGCTTGGTTCCTCTAGGATCACCAAACAATTTAATATACAGAAATTAGTTCCTGGAACTATAAAAAAACGATATGGGGAAAAGTTACACCATATACCAGTATATTAGGCTGATGTAAAATTCCCTTGTTATTTAATAATACTGCAATCTCAGCACGTGTGTCACGGAACAGTTGCTGTAGTACCATTCACAAGCCACATGAGATGATGTTAATCTTGGTGGATTATGTTAGTGTAGCAGTATATTAAAATCAGAACGAGTATAAATAGATTTACATTTCGAGTTAATAGAAAGATTCATATGGAGGTTTCCTAAAACACTCTAGTTCACGGCAAGGTATTTATCTACGGTAGATCTAGACACTTTTTACAATTTTGGGATATTAATGCTATTTAAATTACAAATTTCAAGAAAACAAAGGATAATTCGCAGGTGTATTCCAGCTAACCATGGCTTGGGAAGTATAGGAATAACTGAATTGAAATTATCCTGCACAAGGCACTTTAATGTACTAGTATAATTTGTTATCAAAAAGTTATTAAATACCAAAAATAAAATTAATTCACTTTATTACTAAAGGAACAAAAATACTCATTAAACACAATAATGTCACTAAATTATGTCTTTGCACAATTTTCAGCTTCACCAAAAAGAAAATCGCATATGAGCTTATGCTTACCGTAGGCAGATTATAAGCTGATTTGCGCGATTTGCACAAAGTGAGAGCTAAAAAAAAAAAAACTAAAAATTTTACCAAATATATACCACGAACTTAACTGCTTGATCTCGAAAATTTTAAGAGAGCGATCCATTCAAATGCTCGGTCTTATATAGGGTCTGAACCTACAACCATAATGTAAATTTCTCAGAATGTGTTAATTTTCAACAGGTGTAATCTATCTCATACGATGAGGAATATTAACATCTATCTTTTCTCATCAAAAGTTCTCCATCATAATTTAATTTCGGTGAATGAAAATTAGAATTCCAAATGGCGCAATTAAATTCTTGTCGTCTATGTTGAGAGAATTCGATGTGGAATGTAAATTTTATCTATCTCGCTTTTACTCGCTATCTCTTTTATATGAGAAATCAGAAATTATTAAAAATCTTTTCTTTGAAATACTTTAGCTCTTTTTTAATACCGCCATCAGGTTCCTCGTAAAAAAATACCCCGAATTCATGTGCCATAAGTTGGCAATACATGAATTCTGACAGTTCCGCATTATTTATAAAATTGTTTTGACGGTTTTGCGGTCGTGAATTTTCCGTGCGTTTTCCAGTGAAAGGTGTATTGCTAATGCAAAGGTTAAGTTGTTCAAACTGTGTTTTGTGCATTAATTAGTGTTGGTGTGTGTTTAATTTATAAGAAAATTCGTTTGTTAACGACATTTGTCATCTTAACCTGTCTTCAGGTGAGATTTTCATTTCTTGTTTTTCGCGGGAAGTGGATTTTTTGTAAAAAATCTTTTCAATAATGCATTAACTTCGGTTTTGTTGAGTTATTATTTTTAAAAACCTTTGAAAACTCGATTTTTGAGTAAATTGTTTTGCCTTGTAACAAATTGTTCGCGGGAAAGTGTTTTGTTATAATTAATATGTTCTGTGACTGTTTTTCCATAGTTGGTGTAAGTTTCAAGTGATAGACATTGAAGTTTAACAAATTTTGACATAATTTCCATTTCTCACAGTGTTGTTGTTGTTTTTGCATGTATGTATTTATTTTTACAATTTGTATGGAGAAGTTGATTAACTTGTAGTTTTTTCATATAAAGTTCTTAGCGTTTCTTATTCTAAGTAATTCGTTGTATATATATTTATTATATTTTTTATTTTCTTTTTATTTTTATATGGAAGTAGGTACCAATTCCTCGTGGGAGGAAGGTATGCCAGTCGATTTTCCTGGCTTGTACTTAAGTTAAGTACTTTAAATTAATTTGAGTTTTATTAATTCCTTTTCTTTTCTTTTCAGCTTCATGCATCGCTGAACAGGTATATAATATATTTTGAAAAGCTCATTCTGTATATTTTTAACTATTATAAAAAGGAAAAATTGGTCTTATGCCGTTATCAGTTCTCAATGACATAGTTATATGTACATATTTAAGAATGTGATATTTTTGTAGTTCTTGAAGTTTTGCTTAAGACTCAAAATGAGTCCTTCTGGCTCCTTTCAAATTAAATATATTAAATTGTTCACAGATTATCCCTCCTTCAGAGCCCAGCAACAGTTTTTCACATTTCCCCCCTTTTTCTGAAGTCAGATTTCAATGAAATAAGAAAGAAGAAAAGGTTATATCAAGTGAAGGTGGAGTTTAAAAGTTTTATTCCCTCATGCTTGCCGACATTTCAGAGATATTACCCAGATTTCTACCTCTATTATTATTAATATCTGTTGATATGAATTCAACATGTATGTAATTTTTACCTAGTTCGCAAGAAATGGTAAATTAACATTCACATTTTTCTTTTTGCTAATATTGAATTCCACCTTTAGATTACTAACTTTTTTTTTAAAAATGAGTTTTCCACAAACGCGGCTTGTTATAAGAAGCTATAAGAACGTTTTGAGCTCTTGATCGAAGTGCATGTTGAAAGAAATTATGTGTTGTGAAAAAATATTAATAATTATTAATTAACTAATATTAATATTATTTAGACCTAATAACTAAAGTTTTTATTGTTAAAAACAAATGTTGTGAAAAAACTTGTGCAGAATTTATTTTATCGGAATATGGCGGACAACATTTCTATAAATTTATTAGTGAGAGAGAAAAGGACCTTGTGCTTAAAAGTGTTAGGAAATTTAAATCAACATTTAGTGCTTTGTTCAAAAAACTTCATTCTGTTTAGTGCAGAATAACGAAAAGTGGGTGCATTCATATTTTAAGGTACCCAACGAAATTATGCAATTCATGCAACCAACAACTTCTAAGCTTAAATTTTAATTTTTAATTTTAATTTTAAAGATCAGCCTAAGAAAAGTTAACAAAAAGAAGTGATACACAGTAAAAAATCTGCACAATTGTTGCCGCAAAGCTTAGATATTTTCTCGTAATATGTAGGGAATATTCACTACATTTTAGGGAACATTTTCTACATTTTAAGAAAATATACCTAAGCTTTGTGGCAGCAATTGTGCACATGTTTTACTGTGTAGGCTTTTGTCGCTTGTGGCCGATTTTACATTCCAGGCTTATGCCAGAGCTTAGCTAAGCCACGGGTGTAGCTTAAACCCAGAACTTACGCCTACTCGGTTTCACAGTACTCGGTAAGCTGAGGCTTAGCTAACCCACAGATGAAACTATTTAAGCTGTGAACACTGCTGTAATTGTGAATTTTTGTAAAGGAAATTTGCCATTGTGGATTAAAAACCAAGCAAAAGAAGAAATTTTTATTTACCAGTTTGTTGTGGTTTTTATCTGGAAGTATAACAAACCCAAAAACCATTGTTTCTGAACCATCATAGCTGAATGTGTCTACAGTCGGAACCGAAAATAAAAATCAACGTCATCCCATTTCTCGAAATGTTTCGGGTGCCTTCTTATAATTTTTTTACGGGTCACACTTTGCGATATTATATTATACATTTTCTTGTCGCTTATATTCTCTGCTTCAGATAAATAACTCATTTTTATCTTAAACTGTTTGGTTTCTTCCTAAAATGTCAAGTTGCTGACACTAGCTGCAAGACAGTACCTACTCAAAACTGTTTTGCTTGGAAAATTTCAATTTATTTTTAAAGTATAACTTTTGAAAAATGCACGTTCGTTTAATCACAGAAATTATAATATTTAAGCAAAATATATATTTAGCAATAATGTGCTATATGTTTCACAGCAACATCTGAGGATTATACCTTCGAGATGATGGGCTTAAGTAAAGCTTGCCTTAATCCAGTGATATCACTTAAGCCTTGCACTGTAGCCTTGCTTAAGCAGTAAACCAATATTTTATTTCTTCCCACGATAAGCCATCTATGCTACTAAGCTTAATAAAAAAAAATCCTGTGAAAAAGAAATGTCCTGAAGCATCACTATTTGTGATATTAGATAACTGTCTATCGAAGCGACAATACCTGAATATATCACAATTTCTAAAACTTCCAACTATGATATATTCCCTTATTATCAATATATTCTTATAGCTGTTTTCCAGACCAGAAAGTGAAGTGTTCACGGACACTAGCACTGAATTACATATACAGCATCTCTTAAATCATACAGCTGAAAGAATCTTGAGTTATCAAAAGTAAATATTTGTTGATGAAAGCAACAAAGAGGTAAAACTGAGTTTAGTTTGCTCATGGGGTATGGACAGTTCTTCGGGATTTTCCAACTAGTCAAAATGATGGTCAAGGTGATGATTCCAGCTTATTTATAACAACGCTAAATCCTTTACGGATTTATGATGAAGATGACCTAAATCATATTATTTTGAATAACAACCCTCCATAGTCTAATCGTTTCTGTACACCTGTATGCATGAAGTTTCAACAGGAAGCCATTCCATTTATAAAAGCTGAGGAAAAAAGATTTGACAACAAGATTAGAAATCTGAACAACTTCCTATACTTAACTTGTAATGGACTTATGATCACAGTGAACTAAAAATTAGTATTTTCTTTAATTGATGGTATAGTTCTTTCCACTGTAACACAGACTGCATCAAGTCAAGCTTGTCCTATTTGTAAAAAAAGGTCCAACAACACACTTCAACAATTACGAAAATTATGAAAATGTGTATCTTTTGTTCCGCGGACACAAAAGAACACAGATATTGTATCCAACCGCTTCATATGTGGATCCGATGCTTGGAATATTGCCATCACATTAGTTATAGAATCGAATTCAAAAAATGACAGTCACGGGGCCAGGATAAAAAAAAATGTTCAGGAACGGGAAGGTTTTATAAAAATGCAATTAAGTATAACATGGGTCCGCATGTAGACCAAGCCAGGCTAGGTTGAAAAGAAACCTCAAACACTGGAAGTACATCAAGACAGGCGTTTTGACAACCTACTGAATTTTCAAAAATTCTCGATTTAGAAGAAGAGTTGGCTTGTCGTCTCAGAACAGTATTAAAAATAGCCATTTCCTGTCAATTACGATCAGATATCGTAAACTTTTCACAGTATTGACATTTACTTTTTAATTACAGTTATTGGCACTTGGTGCTGCCATAAGCTTGTTTTCACCAATTCCACTTGATGTATTAGGAGAAAAGTGTGCAGAAGCTCACAATAAATATTATAAATAGGATAGAATTGACCACGCGAAGAAATATAATCGGACTGGTAATCTCTAGGTTGTGGAGGATTACTCAGATCTTATAATGCCTTCTTTAGAAAATAAGGTGAGATGGCAAAGGCGAAAAGAGATGCTCTACCGGAGGAAGTCTTCCAATTATTAGGCAACCATAGTGCTTTACTTTTAGAAGATGATGACCACCCATGGGACAACATGCATCTAGATGTAAAAACCTCACAAAATACTTGGTGAATTAGAACAAGCTAATGGGCCTCCAATCGAAAGCTCTATACATTCTCTCTCTCTCTCTCTCTCTCTCTCTCTCTCTCTCTATCTCTCTCTCTCTCTCTCTCTCTCTCTCTCTTGCTGTATTATGCCACATAATTTCTTCGCAGGATAGCTTTTTTTTGGTTGAATAAAAAGTTAAAGAGCTTTGAAAAGTGATCCGGGCTTATATGGAGATTTTCTTATCTAGTTTTATGTTGTCTGTGCCTCATGTATAGTGATTGGGAATCTATTTTCAGAGCTAAGTTTTACAGAATTAGAGAGCATTGATGACTGAACTTGTATTATTCTGTACTTAATACTTTATTTATCATTAATAAATCCTCTTTTTGTGATAGTACCTAAGCACAATTTGAGAAGGCTACCTCTTTTGCATGTTAACTCCTCAAGGTCTAAATTTAGCATGTGTGAACCTATTAATCCCATTTCAAGGGTGAAATCATTTGTTATTTCATATAATAATAATATCAATTTATTCAGGTCTATATATACAAGATTTACATCTTTGATAGTACACTATTCAATGCTAAGAAAGTGTGAAATTTTATGAAAATTAAAAGGTACCTACAACTAATTCATAAATGAGTGAAAAGTAAAGTATGTAAGTAATAGATATAAAAATAATTATATAAATTAATAAATTAATAACAGTAGATGCAAAGACTTACTTTCAAATGGCAGACCGCGCTCATATGCCCCGTGAATAGCTACATAACTACCAATTAAAATGACGTGCTAAAACGCTTTTAAAATCTGCCGCCCTTACCCGCCCCTGACATGGAATAGAAGTGTATGCCACAGACGAGAAATAAATATAAACAAAAAAGGAACGCTGCCCAACCAGATATCGCATGCGAGGAATGAGTAGATTTTCATGACGCATATAATGCAGAAAATTCAAATGTTCATATAGATATGGAGGAACCCCCGACCTCAACAACTTATGGAAAAACAGTAGAGCTCTCATATCGAGGTAAGAATTGAGCGTGCTTCCGTGAACAGAGCACCTGTTGGCAGATACATGTTCATGTTGCGTCGTTTAAATAGATATTAGGAATACCCGCCGAACTTATATTACCAGTATAGAGAAACAAGCACGTTGATTTAGCAGGATTTAACAGGAGCTGGTTATTAGCTGCCCACGAGGAAATATTCTTTAAATCGTTGTTGGCTCTGTCAATACAATCCTCCATTCAGCCGATATGTCTAGATAAATATATTTGCACATCGTTTGCATATAGATGGATATTCACGTCTTCTATAACATGAGGAAGGTCATTTATAAAAAGCGAAAAGAGAAGTGTACCAAGAATAGTGCCTTCCGGCACTTCGCTGGAAATCCTGTTCCGATTAGACTTAATGTCGCCAAGCTTTACTTGCTGAAATCTTACGCAAGCGGCTAATTTAGATCAGTGATTTAGACCGCAATGTAGGAACAATAAATACATAAATACATGAAAGTTAGCTTATTACGCCTAAAATGCCTCTTAAATCTAAAGAATGAAACGAAATCTATTCATAATTAATAGCAGTACACGTAAACAGTAGCCGACTTCAAAATGTTTTTCATTGAAAATTTAGTTGCCTAACTTCCTACACAACTTAAAGGATTAAACAAAGAAAAAAATCTCGCATCACACGATTTCCTCGCGAATTTCAGATGAATCTTTTCAGTTTGAATCGAAATTAAAATGTCAATTTCTCCCCGTCCATTATTCTACAAGAGAGTCACAATCTTTACAACTTCAAAAATATTCCAACGACGAAATTCTATGTCAAGTTTAAAACTCAATTTCCTATTCATAATGTTAACATGATGTATGCTCGAAAATATTTGCATTTATCTGAAAGTATAGAATGGATAAAGTTCTGCAAAACTTTTTCAATTTTCATCTCATGTTTAAAATTAACAAAAAAACAAAAAAACCAACAAAGCCAGAAAAAGCAGGAATTTGTTTTTCTGTCCGTAAGTTTAATTCAGAAACTATCCGCAGAACTAAGTGTATTAAATAAATTTGAAACAAATAGAATTTACTGCATTGGAATGGAAATGATTTAAATTTGAACATGAAATTTCTAGTTCTAAGGTTTTTTTTCTATCTGTTAATAACTATACCACAAAACAAAGAAATTTAATTTACTTATTAAACGGCGTTAAGGTGGATATCTGAAATTATATCTATTTCAAAAAAACAATGCTTTCCTTCCCTTGAAGAACACTTTTTATGTTTTCAATTGCACAACTTGAAATTTTACTGACGTTTGATCTAGGAATGTGCTCAGCACCATTTTTATTTGGAATATAATTCCATTTGAATTTCATTAATGGGTTGAAAGTGTTCCTTGAAAGTAAAAAAAAAGAAAAGAAGAGAAAAAACAAAAGAAAGCTATTCCTGAAAGTCTCCTCTAAAAACCTTTTTTCTGATATGATTAAAATATACAGCCCTTCTCTGGATCCATCTTGCTGCAATAGCAAGAATTTTACCAGTTACAAGAGTTAAACGGTAAAACCATTTTATCTAAAGGGGAACTTACCCTTATTACATTCAGGCCATGTCAGTTAAAAATTAATTTTTTCAGAGTTTCCACATAGGCTATAATTAAGAATAAATTAGAATGCCTAAGATAATTGGGAAGTTATCACAATATATAATGAATAATTTAATAAATGGACTCTCTTCTAGCGGTGATAGCCCTACGTTTTTCAATACCATTACTGCATAATACTGAGCAAATTTATTTTTGTTTTTAAGAATTAATGAAATAGGTTTACTAAAAGAAAATTGAATGTAAAAATATTTTTGTTAACAGATAACTTCTGAACAGAAAATATCCTGAATACAAAGCATACACATTTTTAGTAAAATTGAATCTAATTTGATTACTCTTAAACAACCAAACAAAGCCATGCATTTGTAATCTACATAAAATATTGCACAAATACATTACAAAAGTATAGCCTTATCGAGCAGATCAAATTAAGATCATTGTCATATGTTTGAACCGTTAAATTCGTGCTAAAAAGAATTCCTGAACAGGGAACATGTTACAAAATTACCCTGCTAAAATTGAGTTCTGAAAAGAATATGAATTCAATCCAATTATAGTTTTCCCAAAAATGGGTAGTACATCTAAAAAAAACATGTGTTGTCATGTAGCGTACAATGCATGGCAAAAATACGATCAGACCAAGCAGATCAATTTGCAACTCTATCATCATTACAAGTACCATCCAACGGGAATTTCTTCTCTACATGATAGAGAGAACATTTTCTCGACGGAAATTCAACCATTTTACTCCGGGTCTCGACTGAAGTTAAGTTAACACTTTAAGCCGGGTTTCGACTAACTTAGAAAACATTATATCGGGTCTCGACTGAGATAATATCTTATTAACGACCACTTTATTTCTGGCCTCGACGGAAATAAAGAATTGTTCTAACCAAGAACAAAGGGCTTAACATTAGCTTAGAGCCAATTCCTCAAGTGCGAAGTATTAGACCGGTGAGTACCAGCCAGTTGTAACATTTTATTATTTATTCATATATCTATTTGATTATATTTCGACATATATCTACATATTATATACTTTGTGTACATATCTATCAAACATCATAATTTACTTCATTCTATATTTATTTTACATATACATATACATGCCTTGACGTACCTACATATATTGCAATCTTTTGCCAATAAATATATTTTCCAGTGGGATACAAAAATCTCTGACCCAAAACTTATATATTTGAGTTTTGTCTCAATACATCTATTTTAAAAATCGTACATCATAAATCGGTGTCAATAAGTGTGTTTTCTAGTGTGTGTTGATCTCTGACCCAACAATTTATATAATCATTTATTAATATGATTACTCGAGATATTTAAACTAAATAAGTATGCCAGTGTTTTGAAGTTAAGTCATTCTAACTGTTTGCTCTATACTCCGTAACAGAGGTCTGCAAGTCTCCAGATGATCCTCCAGCACGGAAGCCATACTGGCGATCGTTGATGGGATGATTAGTTTCTAGATACTTCATTAATTTTGAGTTAATGATAGATTCAAAAACCGTTGAAAGAATTGAAGTGATTGCAATTGGTCGAAAATTTGAGCCATCGCCACCCTCTCCTTTCTTGGGAATAGGCTGAACGTGAGCTAGTTTCCAAGCAGTTGGAAATTTTCCTGTCAAATAAGACAAGTAGAATAGTTTGCGGAGTGGCTTAGCCAAGGTTAAGGCGCTGCTTTTGAATAACAGGGGCGAGACACCATTAGGACCTGCGAATTTAGAGACGTTCAACACATCTCTCGTACGAATGTGTATTGGTTCTTATACACAACCACACGGGATATGCGAAACAGGTATCTTTGAGGTGGGTGGAAGACGAAAATTTGAAGCGTATCTATCAGCCAAAATATTACCGCTGTGAAGCATCTGGGGTATTGAGAAACTACTTGAGTTGTTTCAGGTGATTTTGACCTGGCACCAGAAACCTTTGCTGATTTCCAAGACTCTTTGTCTAACATTCTGGTCATAAAGAAAATTTTCTCTCTGGATAATAGACTTGCAGGTATTCCGTGGAGTCTTGTAGACTTGCTTCAATTCTTGACAAGTGGTGCAAATAATTGGCGCCTAAAGCAGTCGAAATATATTTTTTTTTGTATTTTTACTTCATTTAATTAAGACTTGTTATTTTTGAGCAAGCATTTTTTTCTGGTGGCCTCATGTACATAGTTTTGTAAACGGAACATTTTTTAAATGAAGCAATTTCGTACTGACACTAAAGTACTTGAAATCATGTTCTTTCTAGAGAACAATGCTCATTAAGTACATTTAAAATGGCACCAGAAATTATTGAGTTGCGATTTTCAGGAATGCAGGAATCACTACATCCAGGAAACAAGTGGTGAATTTCGTTTTCCTCCAGAGCTTTCTCCAAATTGTTTTTCTAAATTTTCCAGCTATATCACAACCTGCTGTTTCAGTTGTTGATAAATAAGCTCTTAAGTCATAGACACTAATCTTTCAACGATAAAAAGAGAGGACATTTTTTTCGCCGTAGGACATGTTAATACGTTTTCAAGGTCGAAGGACAATATCGGAACATGTTCCTTTTTTTATCACTTCAACGTTCTTTCCTCATATTATTCTTTTTCTCAGTGTGAACTACATTTGAAGCATTTTGAGAGGCCAGACAGAGATTCTTATTAAGTTATATTATATTTTTTGGTATAACATCAAATCATATACGCACCGGAATTTGTCTTCCACCCAGATCAACTCATACATTTAAGTTTTAATACTTTCTACAGAGATTATTCTTCTTCACATTGCCCTAACACACTTAAGACAAATGCCTGCAAGGCTTCTTGGTATTTAAATGCCACAACGTACACTGCCATCCGGCATCGTTGGAATTTCGTGTACTCATGAAAGGGTTTAATAATGAGAATTTCAGCTCGATGATAATAATAGAAATATTCCCATTAAAAATAGTTGCAAATCCTTTCACGTTTCTTAATAATTATGTTATGGCATTTAATGACTATAAAACAAAGTGTTATACAAATCTATATTGCAGCTACAAGAACCGGGAGCAATATTGATAATGCTTTCGGTATACTAAAACACAGACACTTGCTTCTTATGTAAAAATTATGATGAAATGATTTTCTTTATCTGAACATAATTTATGTACCTTGGATCTCATAAGTATTTCCGACTCGCGCTTTTAACAGGAATGGTGAATTTTTTTTTTATTCAATTGTCTATCATCGATGAAACAAAATTAAAATAATCAAATAACCCTTGATTTTAATAAAAACAAAAAGTTAGCAATTTTCTTATCAATTATTTTCCCATCTATGGCTGTTATTTTTTTTTTCAGAGATCGTCTTTCTACATTCTACCTCAATAGAGTCCTACTTTGTCCTTATTCATGACAGAAAATTTTTCTGAAAAATTTCCATCAAATTTTCAAAATTTTAGGTGTTATAAAGGATTTTGACGAAGAAGGATCTATGCAGAGCTGATCACCGTGAAACCGTTAATCCGTTAATCGTTAATTAAAGAAGTTAACTTTTCGAGTAACGGATTAACTTTTAAAAATATTAACGGACTCTTTAACTTCCGTTAACTTCCATAAGTCCGTTAACCGTTAATTAGGTACCTAATATTTATGAAGAAAATAACGTCACGCCGCGGAAATCATGCTCTGATTAGTTTGGGTCGTATACGTGTGTGGCTTCGCGTAGGTTCCGTGCATAGAAGCCATCACGCTTCAAGGAGAATCTCAAGTTTATCTCGGATCACTTCTACCAACAGTTGCAGCAAATGTATTTAAATTAAAGAATATCAAGGCTATGGGGTCTTGTGAATTGCACAGCTTTAGCCAATGCCTTACTAAAGGGCATAGATAAAAGGTTTAGGCATTTTCTGGACGATGAACAATGCCAACTTGCTGCGGCTTTTCACAAGTGATCTCCAGTATTTTGATTCTCCCATAATTTTCATTTGACTCCGAAATACTTATTATAACAAACTAAGATTTTCATACTGTTCTTTTATTTATCGTACATATCCTAACTAAACTTTCCCAACCAAAACATTTTTTTTATAAGCAAGGGGATTATACATTATGCCCTAGAATGATAATTGATCGAATTAGGTTAGGGTAAATAGGTATGGCAAGCACACGATATCTTGACGGAAATTCGATTTGACAGATGACAGTTCTCAATTTCCTAAATTAAAAACTGTGAATTGTGAAAAATTGAATCGAGCCTTGTATTAGATGAATAATGTTAGAATTATTTTGAATAATTAGCTTTGGGAAATGTTCAAAATTTACCCTGAAGTATATATACGCAAATTTCACAATTGACATCTGACAGTTATGGCTGAAAAATCAGCTGAGTTTTCAAATAACTTGCAGTTCCTCACCACTGAAAGCGCAATTATCGACAAAAGGAATGACTAGTAATGCATACTTTCAAACGATTGAACTTATGGAGGCGTAACTGGTGCAATGACGAAACGAGGTGCAATGACGAAACGAATGATCATTACGCCAATGATGCAATAGCATACGAGCTAAGCAATGATCATTGCTCTCCCAATGATCATTGATATGTTTCGTTGTGTCTAGGGTATAATACGCTTGATATACTTGCTCATTCACTAATCCAATAACATAAAGATTACAATTACTATTAGGAGTTAACGATTAATATTAACTTCCGTTAAATCTTCCGTATAGTAACGATTTAAGGTTTAACGAAGTTAATTTGTTTATTAACGGTTTCCAGCACAGAATCTATGGACGTGGAAGTTTGTTTTTTAAAATGATATAGATGAAGAAAATAAAATGATAAAAAGTGGTAACACACTTATAATACTAAGTTATTTATTTGTTTATTTTAAAAGATAAATAGATCTCTTGACTGGCACATGGTATCAGCAGACAACTTTTCCTTGGTACGAATTATCTGATTTAAAAATAAATAAAATAAAGTTTCTCACTAATTCTTGCCATGCTAGGGTTTTTTCGTTCTCACGGGAAGTCTCGGTGCTGCTGCAGCTGTCGGTTTTATTTCATCCTTGTTGAGTTATATGTGGTATTGTAACAACTCTCGCTCAACTGATTTGGTACTAAAGGACAGGGTAAAAATCTAGAAATTAATTTTGCTGGATTATCAGTTTACCTGGACACTACAACTAAAAGTCAGAGCGAATAAAGCTTTTTGAGACTTCACAATGTGTCACGGAGTAATAGCCCAACTAGCATAGGAGTAGTGAAAAATTAGTTTTGTCACTAAAGCTCAGTGCCAGTTTCGTGATAACCACTAAAACTATCACCTCATGGTTAAAATTCGACGTCATAGGGTGACAATTAATCGTTATATTCACTCATAAGAGTAAATCACAAAAAAGTGAATAATACTGCTGATAAACACGTGCTTATTGCTCATAAAAATCAGTACTAAGGGCCAAAACAAATCTATTCTCTTTGTGATATTTATTTGTGATTAGCACGTTTTTATAACTCTAAGATTTCACGTCGAGGTAATTCCACTTTATAGTGTAAATTACATAAAAAACATAAACACTTAATTTTCACAATCGAAAATCCTTATGAAGTGGGAAAATTTTATAGTTATATCTAGTGCTTTTATTAGTGACTAGGACGTTCTCGCCATCATCCTCGCCACTCTAAACCGACAATGTCTAAAGTTGTGTCAAGAATATCATAGCGACGTGCAGGTCACGGTTAAAGAGAGAACTATATGGTGTCTGTAAATATTTGTATGCCAGTTTTGAAACCAAAAAGTGAAAAAAAATTATACTGCTGTAGATTATGTCATTTAAATTGAATGACATGTGAAAAGCTTATTTTGTTAATTTTTTATTTAGATTAAATAAAATGCGATAAAACATATAAAAAAAACATTTTCGTCATTTAACTAGGTACGTTGTCAATATCGAAATATGCAGCAAAATCTCGACAATGCACATTAATTCTACTCTAGCGAAAACTCTAAAAGGCATTTTATTATTTATTTACTTATATGGCTTCAAAAATACATTCATCTGCCGTATTCAACACAATCTGTAACATGACAAATAATCTGTCAAATTAAATGTCACTTAATAGTTCCAATTTCATCATTCCAGAACCACAGGGTGATAGTAGAGGTTTAGATATGCCAATTTCCATGTCAGCCACAACTTGGGGAAATTCGTTGTAAAAATCTCGATCTTATCACTATAGTCGGAAAATAATTTTTAATTAGGTGATTAGAACATTATTATCACTAAAATGAAGTGTGGAGCACTGCATAGTGAATTTCTTTTTAAATCATTTCCACCAAAAATTGCCATACAAAACTTTGTTCGAAAATATTTCTTTTATTTCATAATGTTAGGCGTTTATTGTTCATAGCATTGAAAATAGCAAAGAAAAATTTGTTGGGGGTACTTTTCAGTTAATCCTACCTAACATTACTTTGGCTGAAAAAACGTCGAGATAAAAAATTCAAATTTAAGAATTTCCCAACAATTTGCTAGTAACAACTTATTTTTGAGGCGTCTTGTTATTTTTCGATTTAAAATATTTTATTTCATTAGTAATATGTGAAGCGTTTATAATTCATTTGGGTAAATATTGCACAATATTGAATTAGAAATCCCTAATGCATAAAATATTATATATATATATATATACATACATTACAAAAGATTAACACCAAGGCCATCTTAATTTAAATTAGTACGATATAGTGAATTTTATACATTTCCGTAAAAATATCACTTGCTATATCTAATATCTCTTTAAAATGAAAATCTTTAAACGTGATACCAACTAATTAATCACTTCATCACCATGAATGATAGTGATACGTTACTGTCATCAAAATGGAGCGTTCCTTTCACTCATAATCATTCCCCAAAATGGTGTATACACCCAGATTGGGACGTGTTATGATAACAAAAGTGGTTAACAACACTATAGAGGGACTATCTTGAGTGTTTATCACGTTCCAATTACTATCTGTCTCTATAAAATGCTAGTTTGTATGGAAAATGTGAGAACTAAAACTGCAGATGATCCTATAGATACATATTAGATTAGCGTTATCCGACGGATTCAAGTTAACTATAGTAGTCGGACATTTGAGGTTATCCTTATCAAACACCTATTACAAATTTACATCAAGATTAAAGCGTCAATTGCAGCGCTAAGACTGCATCTAAACTAGAGTTCAACTTAGAATAAGAGTTCCACACGAATCGATCTATGAATTTTCGGCAACTTAAAAACCGAAAATTCTATTTAGTACAGAATTGGAATCTCACTTTGTACTTCAACCATTGACATAACTTATTAATATACATAGGTGACTGAAAATCGGCAGAAAGACAATGTTTTCTGTGCAAGGACCATCATCTGATATTAACTTAGGTACACCTTGCAAACCACGTCACAGTTTTCCAGGCAAAAATCAAAACCATTCTTAAAGAGGAAAAGTATCACCTCAACTCACATACTGAAAATAAGGATATTGTTATCTGCTTGGATAGCCAAGTGGATGTCAAAGCCTTTTCCAATCCTCCCAATTTTTATTGGAGTGAAAGCCACACTCTGAATTCCCTTTATCGATGTAATAAGATTCACACAACGGAATGAAAAAAATGGATGAGCTCGCTCGACTTGGTGAGGTCACGCAGACCTTCACAATCAAGTTTGAAAGAAAACAACTGCAAGGAAACTCTGGGGACACTCATTTCTCAGGGGTCACCTATATATGGTGGGACTGGTTGACACACCTGTATGCAGAAAATTCTGAAAGGAATCCAAAGTGGTGATTAACTTTCTTTGTGACTATTAGGTCTTCTCTGGTAGATGTTACAGATTCCTTGGCTAAAATCTCCTAGATGAACTGCATGAAGCGGGTGGAGTGGGTTTGGGAGTCAATTCTAAATTTTGTGGAATGCACTTAACTGGGATTTATGAGCAACAGCTCAATCTGGAAGGTGAACAGTAAGCCTTTTTGTGGCCTAAAATCTAGAGAACCCTTAGGATACACATTGTATTTCAATTCATCATCCATCCAATTCAGACGAATATAAGGAAAACATATCCGAAAGAATTTTGCAAAAAAGGCCTATCTGCTCTTTGTTGAAAAAATGCTAATGTGAAATGTGTGACGTCCATGAACTCGATTGAGGTCTCACAAACTTCGTAACTTCTGTGGAAAATACGTGACTAGTAAAATCAAATAGATTAAAAAGAAAATGTAAACCTAATAACAGGAAGAAACCCTGTAGATGTAGTAGTGAGCAGAAAACAGACCCAACAGCCTTTTTTTTTTTTTTTTTTTTTTTTTTTTATATTATTAAGCCAAGCTCAGGGGATACCCTATGATGCAAAGCACAGCATGGCAGGAAGGAGATAGGGAAAGGATTAGGGGATGTGAGGAGAGTGGCGGAGGTGTCGATGTGTGTCGCCCTTAAACTTCCGCAGATTGTATGCCGGAGGAAAAACAGAAGATGGTAAGCTGTTCCACATTCGCACTGTTCGGGATAAAAAAGCATCTCGGAATTTTACTGTACGGCCGAAAGTAATTTGAAGGGTTAAAGGATGTGCACGGTTTGCAGCGCGAGTATTGCGTGCAGGAATCATTCTACAAGGGATTAGACTAGATATTTCATCAGAACATTGACCATGCATATAGCGATAAAGGAGCGAAAGGCATCCAACATTGCGGCGGTGCTCGAGTGAGTCGATATGACAAGTTATTGCCAAATCGCCAATGAGCTTGAAGGCTCTCTTTTGGACAATATCCAATGAAGCTAAGGCTGTGCGACCAGCCCCGGCCCATATATGGGAGTTGTATTCCATTCTAGGTCTAATGTAGGACTTGTAGAGGAGCGCTAGATTTGACGGGCTGAAATATTTCTTACACCTTTTCAGAAATCCAAGACATTTCGATGCTTCTTTGGCAACAGAGAAGATGTGATCTGTCCAGTTTAACTTACTGGAAATATTAATGCCAAGAATGCTCAGTGACGGTGAATCAGAAATTAATGCTCCATCAAAAGAAACGGGTGTGGTTAAGTTATGATCTTGTTTTAATGAGATGAGACAGCTTTGAGTCTTAGATGCATTGAATTCGACGCGATTCGCTTTGCCCCAAGCGAGGATACTGTTAAGATCGTTATTCAATGATCTAGTCATGCAATCTCGTTTAACACATACGGCATTCCCCCTGGATTCCGCAAGAGTGTCAAAGGAGTAAGCGAAATCAAGAGTACTGTCATCTGCGAAACTATGGATGGGATTGAAAGTAAGGGAAAGCAGATCATTAATGAAAACTAAAAAGAGAGTTGGAGAGATAACAGAGCCTTGAGGCACACCGGCATTTATGGGATGCGGTTCAGATGTAACGCCATCTAATACAACACGTATTTGGCGACTAGATAGGAAACTTTCAATCCATAATAGAAGAGGAGGGGAGAGACCAAGTGCTTTAAGTTTGGCTAAAAGGGCTGGATGCCAGAACAAAAGTAGTTGCAGAATAATAAAAAAATTGAAAAAGTGCTCGATCTCATTTTACAGGGGCAAACACAATTTCACCTTTTCGATCCGATTTGTATAAATGGCAATCTTGCTTGCAATTACGCACATTGCACCAAAATGAATCATCGGATTGTATCGAATCACGTGCAAATTTCAACTTTTTCGAATGACATAACCTAAAAAAATCACCTATAATGATTTTTTCCACTCTAAGATGCATGAAAAATAGAAGAAAAAAAACATTAACTATATGAAAATATATATATTCCCCCTGTCGGCGTTGCCCGGCGATATTATAGATACCTAGAATGTTGGTGCTGGGGTGGGGTAGTTAGAGATAAATAATATCTGGCTCGATCACGCGATTCCGGGTTTCACAATGTGTCTGTGTGTGTATGGCTGTGTATGTGCGTGTATTAGTGTGCGTCCGATTGTTCCGATTTTCGAACTATATTTGCAATTTTTATGAAACCATTGTGCACAAAATATGAGCTGTCCACCTCGAAACCTTCTCAGGCAACTAAAGTTTTGTATGTCATCACTAAGAATAGGTAACCCAATTTAGTTCATTGTTGAGATTTTATTTACCATTGCTATGAAAACACCACATAGAAAATTTTTTGTATGGCACCCCTATGAAGGAGTTGCCCGATTGGTCCCGCTTTTGAAGTTAATTTAATTTTTTTTAAGAAAGTCCCGGGTACAAAATTTCAGTTCTCTATGTCGACGCCTGAGGCAGTGTCCAAATATATAGTGAAAACATAAAGTTTTGTATGGCAACACGAAATAGTGGTCGCCCGATTCGGTCCATTTTTGAACCTGCATTTCCAATTTTTATGAAATCGTCACGTACACAATTTGAGCTCTCCACGTCAACACGTTCTCGGAGAGTTTCCAAGTTTCCAAATATATAGTGAAACATCACAGTCTTATATGGCAACATCAAGAGCAAGTTGCCCAATTTAGACCAATTGTGTACTTTTATTTACTATTGCTATGGAAACACCATGCACACAATGGACAGTGTCCAAATATATACTAAAAAACGAAATATTTGTATTTCAACCCTACGAAGGAGTTGCCTGATTTAGTCCATTTTTGAACATGTATTTTCAATTTATATGAAAACGCCGTGTATAAAATTTCAGCTTTTCATATTAACGCGTTGTCAGGCAGTTTTTGACGACTCAACAACAGCGCCATCTATCGTGTCCAAAACTATCCTATCTGGTAAGCTGAAAGCAACCAAATACATTTACAAAATTTCATTGAAAGCGGTTGGGCGGCTTCGGAGATTGGCGTGTACAAACACAGTGACTCTGGATTTTTATATATTAAGAACTTACGTCGATGTATGTGAAGGGGAAAGACAATATCTGTCGTAATTTTGAAGCAAAGCTTTCCAAAGTGATTGGAATAATTGTACTCCTCTGCATCCGCTGGAACGACATTATTTTGTACCATCATCAACCAAGATCACATTTCATTAGAAGATCCGTGATAATATCAGGGCACATCTAAAAGTTATACATTCCCAGCTCGCATTGCATTTGCATTTCGTTGAGTTTGATGTAGTGAGAATTAAATGCCTTGAAAAAGCTGAACGGTTGGCACGCGAGCAGTATATACGACAGAGATCAAAATTACTTGGGTTGCAGCGTGAACTTAGCAGCTACACTGGATTCGATAATCAACCCGTTCATGATACGAAATTCTTTCTTTTCGATGTGATCTTCTCGACTAATGAATGCGAATGTTTGGAACTTGGATTAAATTTTGCACCGACTACTAAGATAAACCAGAAAGATCTTTTAAATTCGGTGACACATGTTGATGCAGCTCTCCAAGATGCAAATGTTAAAGAAAAATTTGATTGTGTTGAGATAATAGAAATAGGAAAAATTAGTTTAGTAAGTAGTAGTCAGGATGAAAAAACGGTTACCAGTATTAGGAAAAACTGAAAGTTAATAATTTGAGTTTAACCAAAACTGACAAGGGCAATCAATTCTCTAACAATTTTACATAGAGATGTTTATATGGACAAAAATCCATGACTGTTTAACCAATATGAACATAGAAGAGCTGGATAAAGATCCTACATCAAAATATAATCGTCTTGTCATAAGTGCAGTAAATAAATCGATTTTAATTCTTGACTCTCAAGATAACTATTTTTTGAAGAATAGTAATCCCTCCATACCTAATTTATATGGTCTTCCTAAGCTACGTAAAAACAATACTCCGGTTCGACCTGTTTCGTCGAACTTTATAAGTAGGGACAAGAATATAGTATCGATATTTTGTTAACGATGCTATCGATACTTAGCATCGATAGTAGGTACCTTCCCGATATTGTACCAGTATCGGTACAAAAGATCAAGTATCACCGTAGCGGTATCGAAGTTTTGCCTTTGCAAATTGAGCCGAAATTTAAATACGAAAAAAATTTACCTTAGCCGACAACCGATTTTAAAATTTTAGATTATACGCAAACACAACTAACTTCGTTCCTTTCGTTAAGTTCACGCGCGTGGCTCATGAGGCGTGACTACAGCTAACCGATTATAATGACTCCTCTATTAACTATTAGTAAGCCAACCAAGGCAAAGCAAGCACAGCGTAAGCAAACGACAGCGAGCTTTCTTTTATTCATTCGAGTTTGCATTGGAAGTTTGTTAAGTTTTATCTTTCATTATATAATTTTATATATAATTTTTTTTTCTGTCTTAGTCCGGTTAGAAGCTAAGATTGTTTTCTTTAAAACGCACTTTGTTTTCATTTTGTATCTTTCACCATTTATGAGTTATGACATAAAAGTTCATCCAATGCATGAAAAGTCTCCCTTACAAAAAAAATATGAAATAGTATTAAAACCATAAACAACATTTTTATATTTATTTATTATGATCGAGATAGGAACAATTAATAACATTAACTATATAAAATATTATCAAAATGCCCACCGTCATTTTGAATACAAAGTAAAGCTCTACGCTTAATAGATCTTTTAAGATGAGTTGTTTCCAAATCCAAATAAGTTCGTCTCTTGATGATATTTCTACCTTTATCAGTGAGAAGAGATATCATTTACCAGCACCATGGAGCATCACCACGGTCTACTGATTTAACACCCTTAGACATTTACCTCTGGGGAACTATGAAGGAGATTGTATACGCATCGGAAATATCATCAAGAGATGAACTTATACACAGAGTCCAAGAAAATTCCAACAAAATGAAAGGGTTAAGAATATGGAGATTTAGGAATATACATACATACATACATATACCACTGCATTCATTTAGCAGCTGACCTGAATTGTTATTGCGAACTATGAAAAATATGTGATAAATTCATTTCAAAAGTTTCTTATGTATCTAAATATATACCATAGCTTGTGCAACTATTCATCAACGTTTCTGTTCCGAATTTAGTTTAAAAATTGTTTTCCTTGACTAGCAAAACCCCAAAAGTAGTGAATATGTAAATGAATTTCACATCTTAAGAATATATGTAAAGTAAAGAAGGTGCGCGGTTTACCTTGCGAACCTCCCTTACGTATACTGTATGTATATACTAGCCCATTGGTACTGCTATGCTAGATGCCTCCTATCAGCCTATGATCTCGATATTCTAGCATCGATACTTTTAATATATCGATAATGTCCAAACCGCTACTTCCAGCTGTCGATACCAGCTTTTTGATACCATAACGATCGTGTCCCTATTTATAAGTCGACTGTCGGAGAGTCGGAGTAAAGCCCTGTGTGACAAAATTCTTGACTGGTAGGAGCTGAAGAGCTCGCTATTAGCCAAGCGGCTTATCTAGGTAAGAGCTATAGAGCTCACTATTTGAATAGCCAGAAAAATTACCAGAGCTAAATAGCTCTATTAGTAAGGCAAAGGCAAGAGCTGGGGAAGCTCAATTACTTTTGGGTGTTTCCATGTTGGAGCTCCACAGTTAGGTCACAAAGTGATTCAAACACCTGGAGTAAAAAACTAACTCTGATTTATTTAATCTAAATACACTGAATTTATACGCTTTTAAAATTGCTGACATTACTCATTTCAATTATTCTGACGAATCACTCACCTTCGGCCATTTCTTTATTCAATATTGATCATATTTGCTATGCATGCAAATAACGCACAGCGGGCATTACCCAAACTTTCAGCCAGGTAGAAGTAAACAATGAAATCTACAATTTAATGCTTTTAATTGATTGTTTACTCTAAGTACCATGTGCTGTTGGTTTTGTTTTTCTTTTTATTGCAAAGCGTAAACATAGCGCAAAGTCTTGTCGTCGTGCATTCATTGATACATGACACTTAAATGTGGATAATGCACTTCGCTTGTCCATAACCAGGTGGACATGACTTTTATTTTCTTCTGCTATTTTGTATAGCATTCTGCATGTATATAAAATGTAATAAATCACCTTAATGATCAATATATATTTTTTGTGTGCATGTTAATTAGAATTGGTGTGTGTACAGAGAAGCGCTCTACATCCTGATCGTTAATGAAAAAAAACATGTTTGTGTTAAGGAGAAAATAATTTTTTTGTTGTAATGAGTGATCTCAACATTTGACATTGATTCTATATCGCCAGGGGTTAGTATTAAGGTTTATTTAATTTATTTCTATGCTATTTACATTTGTATATTTCGCTGTACTATTTACAATAGCCCACTTTGCTTAATTTTCTATCTTATCTGAACATACCTAAGTTGTTTTATCTGCTAAATATTAATCCTATTATTAGTTTATAGTATTATTTATATGATGTAATTACAAATTGCTATTTTACTTTTAATACATCTATATATGTGTAGTGTATATAATAGTAGATGTAATCTAAATTGAACATAATGTGCTTTCTTAATTTTTTTATCTATATCTATCTCTACATTAACATCTTTTATATTTTTAATTAAGTACGGTCCTCTCTATACGGACTTGCATGGTTTCTTCAATCTTCCTTTTTAATAATTCATAATCGCCTACTTTTAAATTTTTTATATTTAATTACTGTCATATTTTTGTTTTTGCTTTCTTTTAGCTATAATTAGCAAATTTTTGGCTTTTTCGTGCGCTTGTTTTAAACGAAATTTTAATTCTTTACAGTAATTGTCGTAATTGCATATGGGATTTCTGCCGGTAAGATCTACATCATTGGATAAACTGGCAAGTTTTCCAAAAACTAGCTCAAATGGAGAATCACCTGTGTCTGGGGTATTGTGTTTTTAACAGAAGGTATAATACGGTATTCATTCATCCCAATTATAGTCTTGCGTGAATGATAAAGGGTATTCGTTCTGTGGTTTCTCTCTACTGAATCTAAAGTTTGGTGATGGTATGGTGTAGATGTCGTGTGATTTGTTTTCAAATATGTGCATATGTTTGAAAAAATTTCATAAACGAATTCCATTCCCGTATGGGTTTTTATTGTCATTGATGTTACCGTGTCTTAATATGCATTCCTTAACTAGTGCTTTTGCTACACTTATTGCTTCTTTAGTTTCCATTGGAATTGCTTCGATGTATTTCGTTAAGTCACACTGTATCGTCAATATGTATCTGAATTCCTTTGATTCATTTATTGGTCCAATTGAATCTATGGATATCACCTCAAAACTTGTTGATGGTGTATCTGTTATTACCATTTTTTCTTTAGTGTGCTTCAATACTTTATTCTTTGCGCATTTTTCGCATTTATGTATATATATTTTAACAATTTTATTTAAATTCTTCCATTTATATCTTTGCTTGATTATATTTATTGTTCTTTTGACACCTGAGTGTCTCCCATGTGGTGGATTGTGGAATTCTTCAATTATTTGAGTTTTTATTGAATTGTCTTCAATTCGTTTGGGAGATTTGTATATAATTATTTTTAGTGTTGTTTGCCCATTTTTATTAGTTATATTGTCCTGCAGCTTATCAAGTAATTTCTTAAATTCGTCGACGCTTATACTCGGTGGCGCAAAAGTACTGGCACTATAGAAATTACTTATATGTTTTTTATATTCTGATATTGATAATTGTGTACTAAACAAATGTAAAATTACTAAAAATAAACATGGACCGTTATACTCCCCATGAACGTGGAATAATTGTGTCAATGTTTTTACGGAATAATTCATCAGTGATAAAATCACAACGAGAATTTCGTCGACGATTTTCGCGCCGTCCGGCACCGGTCAGTCGCACAATGCTACGCTTTGCCAAACGCCTCGAAGCAACTGGCGCAACATTGGATAGACCTAGGTTTGGAAGACCAAGAACAGGCCGTTCAGGCGAAAATATCGACGCTGTGCGTGAGGATGTGGAAGAGTGTCCAGAAATATCAATGAGGCGACGTGGCACGCAATTGGGCATTTCTAGGCGGACCCTTCAGCATATTTAGGTCAAAGACTTGAAGATGTTTCCGTATAAAATTCAGATGACTCATCAGCTGCTGCCTACTGACCACCGAGCTCGTTTAGAGTACAGCCAGCACGTCATAAGCATCAACTTTGAAGAGGATGATTATTTTTCAAAATTAGTTAAGATTGGCGAAGCGCATTTTCATCTCTCGGGGCATGTGAATAAGCAGAATACTCGCTTCTGGGGCACTGGAAATCTGCGCATTATTCTCGAAACATCTTTACACCCACTAAATGTTACTTTATAGTGTGGCGTCTGTGCTGAAAGAGTGATCGGACCCTATTTTTTCGAAGACGCTGCAGGCAATACGATAACTGTCACTAGCGAGCGTTAGTGAACCATATTACGTGAGTTCTTGATACCCAGTTTGGATGCATTGGGGCTGGAGCACATCTAGCTCCAGGAAGACGGCCCCACGGTTCACACAGCGCGCGACACTATGGATTTAGTGAGGGACGATTTTCTAGGCCATGTTATCTCTCCTTTTGACAATTTACCTTGACCTGCAATGCAAGATCACCCGATCGGACCTGTCCAGAATTCTTTCTTTTTGGTTATTTGCGATCACTGGTGTATGCGAACAAGCCACAGACTCTCGCAGCCCTAAAAGAAATCATTCATCAAGAAATAAGGAACATATCGAAGGAAGTGTTACGGAAAATTATGGAAAATGTCATAAATAGGGCTGAAATGTGCATCATCTCTGGAGGTCACCATTTAAGAGACATCATCTTCAAATCCTAATGCAACTAAATTTCATGGCACAGATATACATATATAAAAAACTAATTCTAGTTTTCTGATTTAAAAAAAAAGTTGTAGCTGAAGCAAATAAGGTCATTACTTTTGCGCCACCCAGTACGATGTCATCTTTCGCTAACGATAGTGAATCTATTTTCAAGTTTCTCATTTTGAAAATCAGTGTCTCGAAGCTCAGACCTAAGTCCAGATATGGATTATTTCTGAATTCTATTATTACTCCCTTTTTATGTATTATTATATGTGGCAAACTGTTTTCTTTCTCTTTTTTTCTTAGCACTTTGTTATTATTGTTTATCGTGAGCTCGAATTTAAATTTTTATTTTCCCTTCTTACTTCTTTTATGGATATACATTCCCATGCATAAAGGTGATCAGTATTTGCGTTATTAGGGATTTTATTTTGGGTTTTATTTTCATTGTCATTTATTTTATGGGTCATTTCCCGCGTAGCTACTTTTTTACTTGACGTCAGTATCATTACTTTCAGGATATCAGAATCTTTTTTTATTCGTGATAGATCGTCGGCATTGATATTAATCCTACCTTGCTTATAAACGATTTCAAATTGTAATCGGGTAAGTCTAGCCTAATTCTTGTCAGTTTAGAAGATGGATTCTTATGTGTGAAGAGACTCACTAAATGTCTGTGGTCTGTAACCACTATAAATTTTCTACCATATATGTACGGTCGAAAATAGTTAATTGCCCAGTGGATGCCTAAAAGTTCCATTTCAATAATTGGTTTATTAAGCTCATGTTTAGTTAGCGTTCTACTAGCACATGAAACTGGTAGATCTGATCCAATATCGCCTTGAGATAATACTGCTCTTAGTGCGAATTGAGAAGCATTTGTCGTTATTATCAATTTTTCATCGAAATTCGGATATTTTTGAATGGGGCATTGATTAGCTTAGATTTCAATGCTATAAACGATTCTTGGCATTCATTTGTCCAAACAAATGGTGTATTTTTCTTTGATAGAGAGCTTAAGGGTTTTGCTATGTGAGCCGGGCGCTGAGGGATGTAGGGCGCCCGCGCATTGATATTAATTTAAAGTAAGAATGCGTCGCACGAGGAGCACGACGGGAGGCGTCGGCAAGGGGTGCCTGCTATAAATCAAATATCAATGCGGAAACGCGCCACTCCAACGCAAGAAAGTGCCTCTAAAACGCTCCTTTCCGACCCGGGCGATACGTTCTTACTTTACACACATCATTATTAATATTTTGGGCTTTATTTCATTTGCTTGTTCTCTTGATCTGAATTTAGGTCTTTAGTTCACTTTTTTTTTGCCTTTTTTTCATCTACTTTGGATTTTATTTAATATCTGTTTTCGGACCTTATTTCATTCGGAAATAAGACCCAAACTTTTTGGCTCTTATTTCACTTATCGCTTTTGGGCGTTATTTCCCGCAGCCGTTGAACGAAATCTAGATTTAGTGCAAGCCCTGATGATGTCTTAAGATGACGAACCGCGTTGGCTGTTACTCATTTTTTTTTAATAAAACAAGTAAATTCTTATGATACCCTAGATGAATGCCCGTTAACATTTCGTATTGGTCACCGATCAATGCAAGTTTGATTTTTGAAGTACTTTTTCGCATATATTTCTAGAACGGTTTGTCGGACAAAAACAATGATTTTAACCAATTTTATAGGATTTCGTATTCCAAAGAAGTTTTTAGTACAATAAAAATGTCTAGGACTGGTAGTTTTCACAGTATATGTAAAAAAACTAAATTTTTTTATGGTAACACCGAAAATGGGTTGCCCGATTTAGTCCATTTTTGAAATTTAATTTGTTATTACTATAAAAACACCACGAAGCGTTCGCAGGCAGTGTCCAAATATATAGTGGAAAACGAAAGTTTTGTATGGCAACCCGACGAAGGAGTTGCCCGATTTGTGTCATTTTCGAACTTAATTTTACGTTTTTTTTTTTTAAAGTGCATGTACAAAATTTAAGCTTTCTACGTGAACGTATTCTCAAATTTCCGTGCGCACGGACGGATAGACGGACAATCGGACAGACGGACGGACGGACAAATCACAAATTTTCTGTTAAGTAACTCTCTTTTACATAACTGCCAATCTGATTTCAGACCAAAGCATTATTATATTACCGCACTGCTAAAAATTGCAAATGATATTAGAGAAGGTTTGGTATGCTTTCGGCGGTCATTATTCTTGATTTTACAAAGCATTCGATTCAGTCGATTATGAAACACTTTGCTTAAAACTGATAAACAAATTTAATTTTAGCATACATGCCGTACGATCGATTTCCGACTATTTATGTGGGCGCTTTCAGGCCTTCTTTTCCACTGAAAACTCTCCCCATTCAAAGCAGTGAATTCGGGTCTTCCACAAGGCTCTATATTGGGACCGATCCTATTCATTGTGTTCATGAATGATATATTTGGCTGCCCTCAACATTCTCATTTACATCTCTGCCGATGATGTACAATTATACATCCCTCGTCCAATTGTTTTGGCTGAGGATGTGGTGTTTTGGATTAGTCAGGATTTGGAAGCAATAAATAGGTAGCTAGTTTTATATAAACTTAAATTAAATCCGAACAAATGCTTAGTTATTTATAAGACATTGCTTGATATAAACAGCTTTCCGTGGTTGAACTGAAGGGTTCCACTATCGCTTTTCCCAAATCCGCTCGAAACTTGGGGGTAATATTTAATAGAACCCATCCGTGGAATAACCATATATATATTATAATTCAAAAACTATATGGTGCTCTCCGCAGACTGTAGTCATCTATCTCATATACTCCACTCTCGATGCGCTTATTGATAGCTTGCTCTGTACTTGCTCCTATAGTAACCTATGGGTGCGAGTTCTTCTATAAACTTTACTCAGAGTTCTTTTATAGACTTAATATAGCGTCTAATTCAATAGTGCGATATGTTTAGATAGAGTCTTCGGCGGTACGATCATGTTTTGCGATACGTCTCGGCTATTTTCGGATGCAGTTTTTCACTTTATTCTTGGCTACGGTCAATAAGTTTCAATCTCCTACCGGTAACATTTTGCTATATCTAGCAGGACTGCAACACTGATTATTCGTCGGTCCAATTGTGTTACATCTAAGCGCCAGTTCTTCGTCCACGCTGTCAGAATTTGGAATATTTTACCAATTTCTTTGAGAAATTCTTTGAGCATCCTCGCAATTAACTGCTTCAAAAACCTACTGTTTGAATATATGAAATCTAACTTTACTTTATTTAATTTCTAACTTTGTATATTGTGTATTTACAGCTAGCTCAATTGGCTACTTCTTTCTGATCGCAATTATTATTTCAGTTTTAAATTTGCAAAAATCAAAATAACTTTTAATATTATGCGTGGGTGTCCAATCCATTTTTCTCTACCATCATTATTTCTGTGCGTTACAAATAGAATGAGAAACTTTGTATATCCTATAGATTTCATCTAGGGTACATAGCATATAAATCTTCTGTCCCCAAGCCCCCAACTATGCTAAAAGGTTGAATATCGTGGCAGTATACATTTAACACTGCGTTAATTTTCAGTCTAGAAAATCCCGTATCACCTTGTAGCGCCATCTATTATTCGGATTTTCTCCACACGACGTTAGAGCGAATGGAATGTGTGAATGCACCTGAATAGTACTTACTGCGTGTTAGTTACACAGATGTAGCTTTTGATTTTCCCTATTCAGGGAAGACCCCCTAAATCTTGTTTATTTTATTATTGATTTCACAAAAAAAAAGTTCTTTTTGTAACAAAACGTTTCGTCTTTTTTCGTTCTACGTCAATATAATGCAAACTCGTTCCGATCTGTGCAAGGTTATCGTAGTATGCAATTTTCGAAAATGTTGGAACTACTAGGCTAGTATTTGTTTCAAAAAAGAAAACAAAATTTAATAAAAGTCCTTTTATACAAACAGCATAAATAAAATTTTCTTTATTGACAAAAAATCAGTTACACCTATATCACTTGAGCCATGTTAGTTCAACAAAAAAATACATACATTTTGCTCCTGGCAAATTTTATAGAATTTTTATACTATTCAACATAAAGAATTTTTTTTTTATTTATTTCACAGACATTTTAATTGTATTTGTGACAAACAGGGACACTTACGAAAAAAAAATAGTTACTTACTTTTAATCTACTTACTAAAAAAACACTGACACCAATTCGGCTTAAAGTTACATCGATCCATCGTCCCGTCAGCTGGGGAGTTCCCAATGACTTTGACCGTTGATTTTTCCATTAACTTTCGCTTCATCATGTTTGTGTTATACACCCCCGAAGCGTTTTAATGTGCTTCCCCCTGAAAGACCTCATAATAACAAGGTCGCTCTATAAAGTTCCACTAACTTATTCCTGCTAAGGGCAATATGATAGTAACATTTATGGTTGCATATTGATCTATTAAGGTTTTGAGGAGTTATGGGTAGGTGGGTGGCTAGCTATGCATGCATCTATGTGGAGCGGTTTCTATATATATATGTTCACATATACAAGTGATTCCTATTTCCTAAGTGACTTTCAGACTGTCAACGTCACTGAACATTGTGACATAAATTCAGAGTTATTCCCTGCCCTAAAAGAACTTTCACCTGCAAAAGGGAATTTATTTGAAAATGTTGAAAAGTATGCAACTATACAAGGGTGAGAGGAAGTTTGTAATTTTTAATGGATGACGAACGAGTCTAGCTGTTTGACATTATTGGCTTTATTGCATCACCACAAATTTCAGAACTGAAATGAATGGTTGTCAGCTTCATGGCAGGAAATTAATTTTTTAATTGGTTGCCACATTCATCAAATTTCATTCATCAACAAAAAGCGTGTTAATTTTGCTCGTTCCGGTGAAATTTAGTCGTTCGAAATTCAGCTCAAAAAGTTCTATATATAGAATATATGAATTTCCTAATTAAGAATTAAAATCACAGTCCGTTAATATAATGAATGCTTCTACAGAATAGATTTCAGCCTACATATAGCAAGGCTTTTTATCCTCATTTGAATTTTCATGGATTTTATTTTTTTAATTGTCTTGGCCATTAATCTGGATTACAATAAAGGAAAATCCCAGGGTTTTACTTCTTCATTATTTTTTTACAATTTTTTACAATTATTTAAAGCTATTTTTATCTAAGTGAACTAGATTATGGGGAAAAAATTTTGACCATTCAGTATGTTTGGATATGTGTGTACGTGTTAATCTCTGTAGTTATAACCGTTTTCCATTAGTAAGTGTAATTTTAAATTTCCCTGTATTTTTTTTTTTTTACCTGTAAATGACAGCAATGTATTTTTTTTATAGTTAACAAGTGCAGAGTATGCGGTTAAAAATAAAAACCGGCCAAGTGTGAGTCGGACTTGCGCACGAAGGGCGCCGTACCATCGTACAAAAAGATACTATTCTGAAGAGTATAGAAAGCCGACTAATCATGGAGGACGGTGGACAATAATACACCCAACTGTACTCTGTCTCTTGCTAATCCTATTTGTGAAAATAGGGCACTGTTCCTAAAAAATAACTCAACCGAAACAAGGTTTGTACGTTGAGCAAATGGGCGATATCCAAGTTAAGCGAGGCACCTTCAGAATTGAATTGATCTTGTCTTCAGCAGAAATAAGAAATGATAGCAGCATGTTAAAACAGACAATGAATCAAATAAAAACACTCTGCGACGACACATGCAAAATATCCGACGAAACGCATTGCCAGGGTTTAATACACATCATCTCAAGGAAATCCACACAGAAACCCAAAACCACATAGCAGTGTTCCTATCCGAAACAAATACAAGGGTAAAAAGAGGAATTGTGGGGAGCCTAATTGAGACGGTATTCAGAGTCAACGATGTGTATAAAAATATTGATGAACTAGATCATAACCAAAAGCTCCTACTTCAAACGATCAACCATCAAACGAAAATCATGCTTACAACTATCGCTTTCACTGATAGGTTGAACTAGGGATTGACAGCAATTAAAAAGATGTAAGCACAATGGTTCGCAAGGGCCCGATATAACCAATTTAAACATACATTTCCTCGCAGCATACCATGCTGCAGCTAATTACTTAGAGGAATTATTAGACAAATATCACAAGAACACAAGGGTGTACTTCCATTATAGAAGCCTAATAGACTTCCTAAAACCTGCCCAAGGAAATCTACATACCATCGAGTTTAGACATTCTGCCATTCCACAACTCCAAAATGAGCTAGAATTCTCAGCATAAGAGACTAAGGTATTAGCATATCTCAACATAGCCGAACTATCCCAGTACAGTCTAATAATATTTACAACAATACCTCAAAGACAATCATACAATCAATACGTGGTGCTAGATCTTGCTACTCCTATTCTACCTATAAACTACAACACACAGTCTTACTTTAGATTAACTGAGATGGAATTGGATAGTTGCGTAAAAATTAAAAAGCACATGTTACCACGTACGCCAACAGTCATAGGAAGCATCGAGAATCATCCGAGTTGCATCATATATGAACTATATCACCGACACAAAGGTAATGAGTGTCCAATCCGACAATTCAAACTAACAAACGTTCTATGGAAGCACATTCACATGATCAACACCTGGTTATTTGTTGCCAACAAACCCACCACAGCACCAATATAGTGTAATGGAAATTATTTTGGCACGTCCTTTTAAATGGCACTGGAAACATCAAAATTACGCAAGAATGTACAATAAAAACGAAGCGAAATACACTCGAATCTGAATACTTATTGAAAACACCACTCATCGCATCCATTATAAAACCTATGCCAATCAATGTCTCCCTACCAACAATTAGCAGCTTTACAATATCGATAGACATGGAACCAGTTAGAAAAACGTCCGACCAAATCTACGAGGCATTGGAAGCTGATTGCGAAAATCTTCACGTTGAGGGAAGCTGGGAGATCATTCATCAGCACATCACCGGTGCAAACATCTCAACAACCACAATATTAATCATAACAGGGATTATTATAAATCATAAGGTGCAAATGGATGCGAAAACTCAAATTATCAGGTCCTAAGACACCAGCCCCAGAGGACGTGGAGAGTATGTCAGAGTTCAATCTTCCTCCAATCGCGTCCCCTTGGCAGAATGTTCAAACTTGAACATAAAACAATAGAAGTAACTGTAGATCCAAATAAATGCAAAATTGTTCAGCTTTGTATATAAGACAATAAATCTAACTGTAGATATACGAAATTTAAAAAGTTCAAAAACCGCATAGCAGAAAACAAATAAGCAATAATTGCTCAAAATAATTATTGAACTCTTGCTTAATACGCAAATTGCGCAAAGTAAGCAATTGCTCCCAATAATTATGGAACTCGAGACAAATATTGCTTATTTCATAGCACCTTAAGTTCATTACACTAAGTTGCTTAGTTAGAAATTTTTTGGTATTATAAAAGTATTAGTATAATGTAAGAAGTTTTTAAGTTTTTAGTGAAGAACTTCCCAAGTAAAGATGGCTGCCTTTTACTTTATTTTTCATTTCTTTTTTTCATTTATTTATTAACAACATCTACACACTTAAAGCCTGGCTTTTTACTTATGTGTAGGTAAACTAAAGAATAGACAAGGAAAACAATAATAAAATAAGATAAACTAAAAGCGCTAACACTATATCTATACAATAATAATAAGAGGCAAAAAAAAAAACTAATATGTATGTGGTAATCACTAAAATTAGAAAAATTATTAATTAATTATCGATAATAGAAATAATCAAGTATCTTGCCCCTGAAATCACCGCCACCACTCTTTCTGATCTCCATAGGTAAAGTATTCCACATCCTGGTAGCATAAATGAAAAATTGACGCTTAGTTACACGATAACTAAAACTTGGCATATCATTCAACGCCACAGTTCTACTGGACCGAGAAAACAATAATTTTTCATGTAGATACGCATCTTTTTTACAATCAAATTATACAAAAATAGAATTACCCTGGAATCATCATAGATCTTTCAGGTCGCAGTGATTGCGAGGCTAACGCCTATACACCCCTTCACAACTCTAATCTATCTACCCTGGAATCAAGATACGCTCTTAAGGTGCATCCAAAGACGGATTTTACATAGGGAGAAACACAGTCATATCGTCTCAGACCGTACACTTAGCGAACGGCCGAATTGAACGCGACAGGGATTTTTCTTTGCGAGCAGGAATCTAGCTGGCAAAACAATTCACATCCGTAGGTAATCAAAGGATCAATAAGTTGTTTCACTAACATGAGCCTTGTATTTCGAGGAGTAACGAAAGAAGCAATGGAAAACTTACGAAGTGTTGCGTAAATCTTAGCCACAATACTGTTGACATGGTCAGACCATAATGCCAAGATTCCTTACCGACCTGCTGTATGGAATAGGGGTTTCATCTAACATCAGAATCAGGAAAGTCTGTGATGTCGAGATTATTTCTATATAATAGAATTACTTTAGATTTTAACGGGTTTAGAAAAAGCTTATTCTGTAGTGCCCGCAAAGATATTAATCTAAGGTCTTCATTCAGTCTACATACCGGATCCTCCATCAATCCACGTGGTCTTGAAATATATAGCTGGCAATCATCAGCATACAAGTGAAAATTACAATTCAAAATGACTGAAGAAATGTCATTTATGAACACAGGGCAAGGGCCCGAGGATTGACCCCTGCGGAACACCACCACATACAGTTAAATATTCAGAGCAGTACTCAACCCAGCAGACCTTTTGCTGGCGGTCCTCCAAATATAACCAAATAAGCCTGCAAGCTCCACTAGAGAAATTAAACAATCTTTTAAGCTTGTATATGAGTAGTGAGTGATTAACTTTATCAAAAGCCTTGGAGAAATCTAATAGAGAAAGAACAGTTATCATATCAGAATTCATAGACAAGCGAATATCATCAGATATCTTTAGTAGGGCTGTCGTACAACTGTGTTTAGGCCTAAATCCAGATTGTAAATTGGACATTAGGTTATTTGTGTCAATATACTTAAGTATTTGCTGATGTATAAGCCACTCAAAAATCTTGGACAAGAAAGATAAAATGGAGATGGGTCGGTACTCCTGCGGATTCTGTTTAGTATTCTTAGAGATTGGGATGATCTTGGATAGTTTCCAAGGTACAAAGGGTACACAGACGTGAGTATTATAGTGTTAAATATATACGTCAGCAGCACAGTATTTGATGTGACCGAAAAAACGGCTTTAAAAACTTCATCTTGGTCAACCTGATGATGCATCCGGCACTGTACTACCGAACATGTTATTGAGATCATCAAGGTCAATATCTATATCTGGATTGCAAGATCTATTGAGACCAAAGTTCTTAACATTTCGCCATAATATCTTGGTAGGAGGAAGCTTGCTATCAAACTTGGAAGCAAAGTAGCGTCTTTTAGAATATTTAATCCCCAGATTCACACCATTGCGCAAAACACGATAAGCCTCCCAGCTCTCTGGTGTTCGGAAACGTACCCACCTTCCGTAAGCAATATTTCCCTGTAGGATTAATGTCCGAATCCGAGATATAAACCAGAGGCAGTTAGTGTCAGCAATATAGTGGGTCTCAAAAGGGAGCTATTTCTCAAACAGATAATTAATGAGATATTCAAAATAATATATCTGTTCATGCACGGATGTTGTTCGTCGGGGACATTCCCACTGGAGCTCAGATGCTTCACCGATACGTTAGTATCCAACACTTAAGCACCCGCCAGCGGTAAGCTTGAGTCAAAACTTACGTGTATTTCCAGCTCTTGAGCCTAACCGGAGGTGCACTTCGCTACGCCGAATCGCAAGCATTCGAGCTGAAGAAAGTAGGTATCTTTGATTTATGTTTTCAAATGAGAGTAGGTGTTATTTGAAAAAATAATGCCTACTTATGATAATAATAATGAATGAGAATTAAACGTGGAAAAAGTTACGTTTCTTGTATAGGGGCCTCGTTTAATTTTTAATCTAATTTTATTTTTATTATTTGTTGTTATAGCGGCAATAGAAATACACACTCTGTGAAAATCTTGACGATCTATCTATTACGATTCATCAGATACACACCGATGACATACAGACAGCGAGACGGACAGACAGACATCGAAGCCATAGTAATAGGGCTCCCGTTTTTACACTTTGGGTACAGAACCCTAAAAATGAATGCATCATGTGGGGAGGTATAATTCTCAAGTTATTATTCCATAATAAATTCGGGATTCTAATATCTACTCGAATACCAGATAACGCCGGAAACCAAGTAACTACAATTCGTTCTACGTATGTACCCGAATAAAATTTTCGGTATAATTTCATGCCATTGGGTATTGTACCTATTGAAATTACCAAACATAGAGCCAATATAGTAAAAATTAAGAACATATTGAGCGTGAATGGTTTCCCCAAATCAATAACAGGGGGGGCTGTTGTTTCAACATAGCACACATAATGTTGAAAGTGTTAATTGGGGTGGATCCGAAAGTTTTTTGAGATTTAAAGGTGCAACTTATATCCCTGGGTTTTCGGAAAGGTTTCAAAGCCCAAGGATCACCAAATCAAACTAGGCCTCAAGTCACGCAAAACAAGAAGTAATTATTTGACTAAGCTAAAGGATCCAACACCCAAAGAACTACGTTTGGATGTAGTTTACAAAATACCTTGCAAGGGTAGCAATAACGAAAATTGTCCGATGAGCTATGTTCGAACAACAGGGCAATTCCTTAAAAACAGCATTTCTACCCACAAATCAATCTTAAAAAGCGGAAACCAAAATAAAACAGTGTTAACTACACACCAACCATGCTCCAGATTTTGAAAATGCCTCTATCTTACATCAGGAAAGACACTATAAGAAAAGATTATTGATAGAAGCATTATATATTCGGAAAAGTCCCAATACAATGAACAAAAAAAACGGTTACAGAGAATATCAATAACATTTATTGGGGCATTTGG
Source organism: Dioctria linearis (assembly GCA_963930735.1). Taxonomy (NCBI): domain Eukaryota; kingdom Metazoa; phylum Arthropoda; class Insecta; order Diptera; family Asilidae; genus Dioctria; species Dioctria linearis. The sequence goes on from OZ005741.1 coordinate 66,930,024, forward strand.
AGGACTTTGGGAAATGATAAAGCTACGTCTAGCACCAGTTGATTTTGATGAGTGGTTGCATAACCTTCTACAACTCCTATAGTTCTTCTGTTTTGTTATTTATTTATTTATTTTTTATACTGTGGTTTTAATTAGTGTTTGCTGTTCGTTATCTGTTAATATTTTTACAATGTTGTTTAATCCGTAAGTAGCCTTTGTTTTCTAATTTTTTAATTTTTATATCAAGCAATAGTTACATTAATGTTTTAATTAGACTGCGTCCTTGAGAACGGTTCGAAACATCGGCCGAAATGTCGGAGAACAAATAAAATTCTCACAAATTAAAGAGGTGTTTTGCCTCCTGACCGTCCAGCCCGAAAATCCAAAAACACGGAAATTTAAAGAAAACGATCATTATACTCATATCTAACAGGCTTTATCACACTCTTTTCTCAGTTGTTCACCTTGTAAGTATAGGTACCGAATCTTTGTTCTTCTCTTCATTACTAGTATTACAGTAGGGGTGAGAGTGAGCAATAAGTTGAGGTAGTGGTGCCAAAGTTAACCTGATAAGAAGTTAGGAAACAGCCAAATAAAATTGGAAAAATTCCTCGTTTAGAACAAAGAAATAAATATATGCCACGCAGAACTTAACTAAGCAGTCCGTGGTGTCGTAGATAAGAATTTAGAGGACTACCCGCGAAATTTTTGAAGAACACTTTTAAATATACATTTAGAAATGGAAGTCACAATTGATAACTGCTCAGGTATAGTCGATAACTTTACTTTATAGATCACAAAAAAATCACAAAAAGTTGTGGAATATATACAACATACAAATGTATTTTTAGAAGTATGGACATATGCATGTATTAATACATACATACATATTATACCTGCATATCTCTATAAATCCTCTCTGATAAAAAAATAAGTAAGGTGTAAAATTTTGAATTTACTATAATAATATCCAAAAATAAGGTAAAGTAATCTATTCCCGGCTACAATCTTAAAAAAGGACCTACGACGGTTATGTATGACTCATAAAATCTTAGTTCTTGTTTAATTTGGATTCGTCGAAACCTTTTCTATATATACACAAAACGGTTTCATACACATGCTTCTATGTTATGACAAAATCATCATGTTTAATAGTCAGTGAACTGTGGCGGCAAGCAAATGCGTGAAAGTTCTAGATTTTCTTCACTAGACGAGATACCAAATAGATGAGGAATAATTAGTTTTAAAAGTGTTGGGCCTCTATAGTATGTTTTTGATGCAGTAGAACAAATCTAATTTTTTTTTATTTAAAGAAATTTTGACAGGCATTTATCAATACAATTTTATTCATGGCCGGCCGTGGCCGGAAATAGAAGCTCGGTTTCTTTTTGCGACCAGTTACTAAGAATTGTATCCTCAAATTGCTTTCAAAACAAGCAAAATAGCTAGAACTGGTCTAAGACCAATTCATATGATACCCTAGATTAGACCTGTAAAATGCTTAAGTACATTGGTACTTAAGTAATATGTAGTATCAGTACCAGTATTTGGGCTTGTACTTGTAAAATTTTAAAGTACCAGTACCGGGACTTGTACTTGAACTTAAAATATTTGAAGTCCAGGTACTAGTATTGTACAGGTATTTGTACTTGGAATTTTACAGGTCCGCTCTAGATTAGTGCCGGTATGTCATTTCGTAAGGTCACCCATCTGTGAGAGATTGATTTTTGAAGTAGTTTTTCGCATATATTTCTCGAACGGTTCATCGGACAGAAAAAATGATTGTAACCAATTTTATACGATTTCATATTCTGAAGAACTTTTCAGTACATGAAAATCGTATAAGACTTATCGTTTTCACAGTATAAGTAAAAATCCTACATGGTAATATGGCAACATCACGAAGGGGTTGGCCGATTTAGTCCAGTTTTTAAATTCCATTTACTATTTTTAATGAAAATACTATGTACAAAATTTCAGCTCACGATGCTGTGCGTTCTCAGTTAGTGTCCAAATATGTGGTGAAAAGCGAATTTTTCCGTATGGCAACCCTTCGAAGGAGTTACCCGATTTGTCCCATTTTTGAACTTATTTTTACTTTTTTTTTTAAGGCCATATTCAAAATTACAGCTCTCTAGGTACATGCGTTATCGTGCCGATGGACGGACAGACGGACGGACATGCAAAAATCCAAATATCTTTAAATTTTATGCATGGGTGTCTAATCCATTTAGCTCTACCATCATTATTTTGAGCTGTTACAAACGAAGTGACAAACTTAGTATTCCCTTTAGATTTCATCTAGGGTATAAAAATCGTTGACACCTTTTATTAAAACAGGGGAAACACTGCAGAAAGCGATTCAGGAAAGTAAGGAAAAGGCAAATTAGCAAATTTACGGAGTCTCCAAAACTGCGCCGCTACAGGATAAACTTATTGGGATATTACAAGAAGGTGTGCCGAAATCCGAACATTCAACCATTCTTACATAAGCGGAAGAGGAAAGAATTGTTGATTTGTGTGCGATACTGGGCAAACACTTTAAAAGAAGGACGGCCAGGTAAAACCAGGTTGTCTTTATTTTTGAAAAGACATCGTGAAATTTCTTTTTGTAGGTACGCTAGAAGGTATCACAAAAGGAGGAGCCATGATTATAACGGAGTACTATATAAAAATTTGTTTCGAAAAATTAAATAGTTTTCTGAAACTTAATATCTTAGTATGGGTAACGAAAAATCCGGATAGAGTTTTAAATGGGGACGAAACAGGTTTCTTGTTATGTCCGAAAATAGGAACAGTTCTTGCTCCGAAAAGGAACAGAAACGTATATAGTTATTATAAAAAAAGAAAACAAAAAAGAAACTCAATTGTTCTTCTGGTTTCTCAGCAAGTGGAAAAAACATTATCAACTATGGTTGTGTTTCCTGGTTTACGTCCGAAAAAAGAAATTGGTACAAAGCGTTCCTTTTCATTTGCTTATGGGACGTTCCGAAATAGGGTGGGGGAGGAGTTATATATTCTATGAATATATAGCAAATGAATTCAATAACTGGTTGGTAGAAAGAAAACTTGAAAAGCCAGTTATTATGTTTGTCGATGGGCACTAATCAAATTTAATTTTTGTGATAACAATGAGATAGTTTTTTATGCTTTTCCACCGAATACTAACCATATCCTACAACCTGCAGACAAAATTGTGTGAGTAGAAAAGTACTGCCGCGAATTAGGAGAAACAACCGCAAAATGCGCATTGAAAATACAATTTTTTCCACTTTTAGAAATTGTTTTGCATACAGAAAGCCTACCCCAAAGCATTAAAAGCGGGGTTCGAATATTTTGACTGTTTCCATTAAATCCGGTTGCTGTCGATTATGCAAAATGTGTGCAGAATTTCATCGAAAGTCTTAATTTACTTAAAAAAAGCATCTCTGAAAATGTACCGGATAACAATTTTTTTATAGTAATTGAAGCCATTAACAAAGTGATAATGCAGATAGAAACCGAGCGAGTTTCCTCCGATGCCGAGCATTAATATTTTAAAAAGAAAATGAGACGAAAATCTGGACGGCACAGTATTGAAAATAGATTTCAGTGGTTATGAAAATGACACCTACGAATTAGCAGCAAATGGCTCTTTCATAAGAATTTTAGATGATGCAGAAATATGGAATCTTATTGACAGCAATATAGGAACAGATGTTAGACAATCTGATTCTCCTCCACTAACAGTAGAGAATTCGTCGACTTTACCATCAGTTTCAGATCGAGTACTAACAATAAACGATCCAAGTCTTTTACAAATTGACGTTTTCAAGTGGTTGTAGATTTCAAACACTAAGTCAACTTCAAGAATCATTATCCTTGCTTCCTTCGACTAAATCTTCGCGTTCGGCAACGCAAATTGCTGAATTTTGGAAAAAAAAACAAACAACTCGGAGAGAATGCTGGTCGTCGCCATCCACATCTGCAAGTGGCACTTTTTCTAGAAAGCGCAACTGTTTTTCTGTTTCCCAAAATCTATCCAAAATCCAATTTAAAAAAAATTTATGAAGTCAAAAGAAAGAGCTCCAAGTGCGATTTTTTTTTTTTTTTTTTCTAAGGAATGGAGAAAAATTCACGAGTTCAAGGAACAGCAGAAGGAGAATCATATTGAAGGTGTTATACAAATGAAGAGAAGAGAAATTACTGGTTGTTAAAAAGAAAAAATGTGGAAATAAAAAGAATAAATCTCCAAGAGGAGACTAAAACGAAATAAAATATTTGAAAATAACGAAAAGTTCCCTTATATTCTCATTACGTTGGCCGGAATTAGAAGTTTAGTGCCCGGAACTAAAACTTTTACAAATTTTTGAAAAAAAAAACAAAATGGCCGAGGAGAGCAGGTAGGATTCGTACGGAGAGAGCATTCGTACAGCAGTCATATGTACACTATTCTCCAAGCTGGCGCGTTTGTATTTGTGTGTGTATGAGGCCCACTATGCGCATAGACTGACAGCTAAGCGCGGTGGCAGTGCAACAGTCAGCTTTGTTGGAACCAGTCGATGCGTGTTTTCGCAACGCGTAAGTAATTTTTCGATTCGTTTTTGAAAACATTGATTATGCCTTAGATTAATATGTAAACATTCATTTTGGGATAACTTCAAATGTTATCTTTATTTTGAATTTATTTTTTGATTGTTTTGGTTGGGGGAACTTCGTACAGATATGAGTGGGGTGGATTCGTATTGTACGAATGCACCCCACGTTAGTTCAGAAACTTTCTTCATTAAAAATATTATTATTTCAGGATCATGCCACGAATATATGTAAAAAAGGCACTAGAACGAGAGAGGTAGACGAAGATGCAATGAAGTCTGCGATGCAAGCAGTTTTAGATAAAACTTTATCTATTAGGAAGTCCGCACAAAAATGCGGCATCAAACCGACAATTCTTCAATGTCGCTTAACAAATTCCCATAAAAAGGCTGCTGCTGAAAAGGAAGGTAACAACACTCCGTTGCAAGTTTTTTTTGTTCCAAGTTCACATCGAATCAAGTGTTCACTACCGAAGAAGAGACTCTATTGAATGAGTACATCACGAAATGTTCCAAAATGCATTATGGGTTGACGATCGTACATTTGAGGAAACTGGCATACGAATTTGCAAAAAAAAAATCAGATGCATTATCCACCTAGCTGGAATCATAACAAAATGGCTGGGAAAGAATGGCTGGACAGTTATCGTAGGCGAAATGCAATTTTAAGCCTGAGGAAACCTGAAAACACAAGTGCAGCACGATCTTATGGATTCAACAAGACAGCTGTAACTGATTTCTACGAGAACCTAGAAAAGGTTTTGAAAAAATATGCACTCACTGCAGATATGATTAATAATTTTGATGAGTCAGAGATATCCACAGTGCTGAGCACGCCAAAGGTATTAGCGGAAAAAAACCAAAAACAAATTGGTCAACTTGTTTCCGCAGAAAGAGGTGAACCCGTAACAATCGGAGGAATTATTTCAGCTAGTGGTAACACAATACCGCCGCTATACATCTTTCCCAGAGTACATTTCAAGGATCACTTTATGAAAATAGTGGCTGGATGAACTGTAGTATATTTTTGGAAGCCCTGAAACACATTAAAAAAAACATCCTGTTCTAAATATAACAATATTATGCTCCTCGTCGACAATCACGAAAGCCATGTGACAATAGAAGCGGTACACTATGCTCGTGATAATGGCATTATTTATCTATAGTTTCGTCCCCATACAACACACCGTCTCTAACCTTTAGATGTGGGAGTATTTGGACCTTTTAAGGCCAAGCTAAATATAGCGTTTAATGATTGGCATGGGAATAACCCGGGGAATACTCTTAATATAGACAATATTCCAAAACTGGCCAAAATTGCCATTTAACTGCAAAAAATATTTCAAATTCTTTTGAAATGACTGGGATATGCCCATTCAATAAATTGAATTTCAGTGACGAAGAATTTGCAGCTGTGAAAGTTTACCATTCCGATTCTAAAGCAGTCTCAGATGACAACATCCAACAAATTATACCTGAAGAAATAACTCTTACTCCGCAAGATCTATCATCTAGATTGCCGCCTGCATCACCCTCAACATCATCTGTGGGATTAATAACGCCAAAAATTATCCGACCTTACCCTAAAGTGGACAGGAATGCCTCTAAAAAGACGAAGAAAGGAAAACTGCCAGGAAAATCAATTCCGAAAAAAATAGACTGCTAGAAATAGAATGAGCAAAAGAGATGAAGAAACAATAGCAAGAGAGAAAACAAAAGGCTAAGGAGATGAAACGCCCGATAAATTTGCTATCAGACACAAATAAAAAAACCAAACTAAAGAAAAAGAAGAAAACTGTAGAGACTCATAGTGAAGGTGAGACTGACATAAGTTTGTTCTCCATTAGAAGAGATGTCTGAAGGACCTGATATTGAGAACGAAATTCCAGTAATGACGGAAAATATTAAAGAAGAAGGCTTTGTGTTGGTGAAGTTCGAAAGGAAAAATACTGTTTTACATTATGTTGGACAGATGGTAGCAATATACCCCATTGAATATAAAGTTTCATTTCTGAGAAAGAAGCCGGGTACCTGGAACTTTGTTTTTACCAATATCAAAGATGAAGGAGCAGATTACTTATCAGACGCGTTCTGTGTTTTCCCACCATCCAAATTTGCTTCTACTGCAAGAACAGCTAATATCTTTAGATTTGAAAAAGATCTTACTATGTATAATGAGCAATGATTATTATATTTAAAGTTGATTCTGTGTTAATTTTGAACTCATTAAATGTTCAAATTCATATAAAAAGGCTTTTTAATTACTATGTACGGAGGTTGACCACTATGTACGAATGTACCCAGCTCTACGTACGAAGCTACCCCGCATGCGGGGTGCTTTCGTACGATTTCCATTTTTTGGGAAATTCATCATAGCTTTTCCATGTTACTTTGTATCAACACTGAGCTATACTACTATTATAGCCAGATATGTAGGTAATTCAGAAACATTGAGATTATTTTGAAATAGCTATTAGATTTACTTTTACATGACTTAGCGTAAAAAGTGTACGAATCCTTCCTGTTCTCCCCTAATTGGGTATTTTACCCTATTATTAGAAATCCATAGAAATCGTTCCTGGTAAACGTGTTAACATGTCTACTAGGTTTGAGGATCGGTTGTTGTAGTCTAATACAGGTACTTGCGTGTTTGACTTGAGTGTGAATGACTACCTAACCACTGAGAGTGAATGAATAATGAAAAGCACAACATGCCCTGGTAAATGAGGATACTTGAAAAGAGAGGGACATTCGATCATCAGGACTCAAACTTAGTTGGCGCGGTATATTAGTTAAAGAAGATTAAGTTTTAGTGAAAAACTTGGGATTCTTACAGTTCAAGTGTGAGGTTTTGCAAAAAACCAAAGTGTTTTCAGCTCCAAAATGGAGTCAAAGAAAACGGAATTGAAAACAATTAATCGCGCGTTCTTTTTTTTAAGTGATAATAAGTCAAAAATTATTAAGCCGTGTTAAAGTGGAAAGGTCACAACTTTAGTGAACAAATTCTAAGAACTAAAATATATTTTAGTGCTTCACTTAATGTGTGTGGTGTTAACAAAAATAATCTGCGTACTAATAATAACACTTTGTGCTACTAAAATGGATTAATGAATAGTTCTTTTTTTTTCGTACCCATGTTTTCAGTGATATGTGATAATTTTCTCTTATTAATAAATATGAATGCCGAAGAAGATCAGCACGTAGTGGAAATTCTACCAGACCAGTGAATTGAGTGAATTGAATAGAGTGAACTGAAGTTCTTAAAATGGAAGAAATCCTTGCTCAATAGAGAAAAGGCCCTTCTTGAAAAAGAGCGATGTTGTGAGAAAGAAAGCCCCCTGTCACGATCCAGTAGCGACATCACTATTGAAGGGGACATTAGGGCTACAATTAATGAACAACAAATATTTGGTATGGGATACAACGAAGTGAACACCCTAATTCCTGAATTTGACCCGGCCAAAAAAAATTATTTCTTAGAAAACTGAATTAAGAACGTCGAAAACTTAAAAGAGATTTATGCGTGAAAGAAAAAGACGGTCTAATTTTATGCTACCCTTAGATTAGCAGGAGCCGGAAGAACTTAATATCTCAGCAGTAAAAACTACATAAAAGCATGACAATTATTGAAAACTGAAAAGTTTTCCCAGCAATAACGACGATAGCTCTATATTACTACAGATAATGACAAGAAGAAAACGAGTACATGAATGCGTGGAGACTTATCTGTATGGTGTAGCAGCGTTAGCCGAAAAAATAAGTCTAATCGAGGCTATAACAATAAAATGTATCATATCTGGTCTTAGAGACTAAAACTTGAAGAATGTATTAGTTGCTGCAAACTGGAGTTCTTCAAGTTAGTTGCTAGCAAATATTAACGAATACGAGGAAATTGAACTACAAAATATACATACGTCGTGATAATCTGGAGGCAGGCAATAAAAGATTGTCAAAGGCACAAAGGAACAATGTCGGGGAAAGATAAATAAATAAGTAATTTATTAAAAGAGCACAAGTGAGATCAAGCTCATTAATTTGCGCCTACTCCAAGGTAAATTCAATACTAAAAGAAAATTATGAATCTCCCAAAAATGGCGTTATACGTTAATATATGTTGTACTTAGTATAATTAAAACTAGAGAGAGATATACATTACAGGAGTCAAACGCAAATAATAAAAGAATTTAGAGAATTTAAGTAATTGAATTCAAAAACGAACACTAATGAGATAAGATTACATACTAGAAGAGTGATTAAATGACAATCTCTTGAAGGTAACAGGACAGCGGATTGTTCTAATTTCAAATGGGAGGGTATTTCACACACAAACACCGTAGACGAAAAACAAACGAGTGCTGAAATGCAACTTATGTCGCGGTACAAGTATAGCAATCTGGTACGAGCTGATGTACGAAATATAATGTTTCACGCAAATAATTAGAGCACCTTTACTATCCTGAAAATCACAGAGGCAATTCTAAAGCGAATATAATTATCAAGCGTGCAACCCAGTATACTTTTGGAGTATTCAGAAATATGTTCACGTCGACGAAGCCCATAAATGTATCTTGCACATGAGTTATATGCAACATTTATCCAATTACGACACGTATTATTCAAGTTTTCAAGAATTTCACAGCCATAAGTTATATTTGGTAGTAACAGAGCCTTCACAAGACGAATCTTTGTATCTGTAGGATGCATGTCGCCATAAGCCCTATAAACCAACATAAATTTTTCCAACCTTAACATTTGTGTGAGTTTTCCAATTAAGAGATGTATCAAAATACACGTATCGACGTGATCTTTAAAAATAACAATAGCTTGAATCTTATCAGGATTTAGAGTAAGATTATTCATTTTTGCCCAGCTAGAAATGAGTTCCAAAACTATATTCACATTCAGATGCAGATCATCTATGCTTGTAGGTAAGCACAACTGGACATCATTAGCATAAAGTTTAAGGCAATTCTGCCTAAGAACATTCACCAGGTCATTTATGTAGAAACAAAACAGTAGAGGACCCAAAATTGACCCTTGCGGTACCCCCAAGTAGAACATTTTATGCTGGGAACACTTCATTCCGTTTACAACCGCCGCCTATTGCCTGCCCGATAGATATGAGTGCATAAACTTTAGCGTGGGGCTTGAGGGCTTATATTTAGTTTTGAGTTTATTGCACAATATACCTATTAAAATTTATCGGATCAAAAGCTTTACTGAAATCAAAAATACATAGAATTGTTTCCATATTATTCTCCGTGTTATTCCTAATATCTTCAACTAAATTTAGCAAGGCTGAGACTGTACTGTGCTTGACATGAAATCCAGATTGGGCAGAGCTTAAGAGTCCATACACTTCAGTATAACCTATAAGCTGGTCAAAAAGAAGCCTTTCAAGGACTTTTGAAAAAACAGGCAAAATACTAATAGGTCTAAAATCAGACGGTAGATTTGTTTTAGAAAATTTTTTCACAGGTATGATCTTCGCTAATTTCCATAGCATTGGGAAACGTGTTGAAGATGTGAGTAGTTGGGGTGACTACAAATGGGGGGATTAACTTCAGAAATATATTGATTAATATTGTCCAGACCGACAGCATTAGATTTAATGGATCCCAGAGCCCAAATGACTTCTCGCTCGGTCACATTCACAAACGAGTAATAACCTGTAGAGTATAATGCAGGAAAGAAATTATTAAATATAACGCCTCCAGAAGTGCAGAAATAGTCGTTTAGCTCATCCAAGTTTAGGTGAGTATGGAGCTTGTTTATTTTGGTTATATTCATTGCTTTGATGTTCTTCCATAGCTCGCGAGAGGGCAACGATGGTTCTAGCTTTTCCCGACAATAGTTAGTTTTTTCCCTTCTAATTGTAGCAGTGACTTTATTTCTCAAGAAGGTATAGCTATTACGAAGCAGCATAATCGCGTTCAACTATAAGCAGTTCGATTTCCTAGTAAGCCAAAGTGAGTTAGTATTTTTAACATTACAAGTTTTAAGAGGGTACACATGTTTCGAAAAAGTAGCATAAGTTGTTAGTGATGTAAGTAACCTGATCAATTACATTACTTACAGAGTATAAATAATCCCAGCAAATGTCACTAGATGCAAGGTGTAATTCCTCTAGGTTGATTGATTTAAAGTCGCGATAGATAATGTTACTAGAACATGCTGGAGATGATGTTGATACATTAAAAGATGCTATAATAGCTAGAAGATCACTTATGCCTTGACTGTGGTTAGCCACCATTGCTTAGCTATTGGTTATAAAAGTATCCAACAAGGATCTCCCATCTCCATGATATCTTGTGGTGATTTGTTAATTGCGTCCATCCTTAAACACGCTAAGAAATCCCTAGAACTGTTCTCATTTTTTAAAAAGATTAATATTGAAGTCCCCACATATTATGTTAGTAGAGTAAGCGCTGCTAATTTGTGCAAGATTATTATAAAAGTCATCTAAGTTCGTGATACGCGGTGGCTTATAGTATACTCAGCCAAGCAATATTTTATTCGACCCAATGGAAGTCTCCACAAAAAGGTACTCAACTCCAGATAATGTTGAGTTTGATTTGCAGATTACCCTACTTCTGAATGTACTTCTTATATAAAAGACCACGTCTAAACCACTCGCTATCATTTGTAAAAAGTGTAAAACCAGGTAAATCAACCATATAATCCTCTACGCCAATATTCAGCCACGTTTCAGATATTACTAATCGCAAAAATATATTTAAAATCTTCGAAATACGAAAAAATACTGCGAACATTAAGATGACATTTCAATTATCTTTGTAATCATTCACAAAAGCGGGTTCTTAAACATTAGTAAAATCAAAATATGCAAATAGAGCGCATATGCAGACTATTGAAGCCGATCATAGGAAAAGGACTAGAAAAAAAGGCTAAGATTTGAAGTAAATGTTACCAGGCTAAGGCTTATCTATTTAGGAAATGGAAAAAGGTGCTTTAGATGTGATAAAGGGGGACACATTGCTGCATCATGTCCCAATATGAGTAAAGGGAAAATTTGTTATAAGTGTAAAAATCCAAGCCATTATGCTAGGGATTGTACGCTAGAGGCCTATATTACAGAAACGACAAGGATGAGCACTACAAAGAAGTAGTCATAAAAGGCAGCTAGCTTATCTTGATTTAGGTAGTGAGTGTATTCCAATAAGGGAAGAAAACGCACCACAATTAGTGTTTACAATGGAAAAGAGTGAAGATACGCTATATGGATTTGGTAGAGTACCAACAAAGCTCATAGGAGTAAGTAAAGAAAATGTGAAAATGGATAATATCGGACAGGAAATCAAATTCGCGATCGTGCAAAATAAGTCACAAACAGTTCCAGTAATAATGAGCCGAAACTTTATGGACACTACAGATATAAAAGTGATTAAATCCTAGAGGAAGTACGAAATTCTTTCAGTTGAAAAGAATCTAACTCGAAATACTAACGAAAATGGTAACAAGGTATTTAACATCGCATCAGATATAAATGTAGTGAAACCGTCATTATTTTTATACCCTAGATGAAATCTGTAGGGTATACTAAGTTTGCCATTCCGTTTGTAACGCACAGAAATAATGATGGTAGAGCAAAATGGATTGGACACCCCCGCATAAAATTAAAAGTTATTTTGATTTTTGGATGTCCGTCTGTCCGTCCGTGCGCACGATAACTCGAGAACGCGTTCACTTAGAATGCTGCAATTTTGTACACAGCCATTAAAAAAAGAAGTAAAATTAAGTTCGAAAATGAGACAAATCGGGCAACTCCTTCGTGGGGTTGCCATGCAAAAATTTCGTTCGCCACGATATATTTGGACACTACCGGAGAACACGTCGACATAGAAAGCTGAAATTTAGTACATTGTGTTTTTATACTAAGAGCAAATAAAAGTATAAAAATGAATTAAATCGGGCAACTCCTTCTTGGTGTTGCCATATAAAAATGTTGGTTTTTTATATTTACTTTGAAAACGATCAGTCCTAGACATTTTCATTGTACCAAAAACTTCTTCAGAATAAAAAATCCTATAAAATTGGTTATAATCATTTTTTCTGTCCGACGAGCCGTTCTAGAAATATATGCGAGAAACCAATGCAAAGAATCAAAATTGCTCAAATGGGTGACGAGCTTTCATACGTGCATTCATCTAGGGTATCATAAGAATTGGTCTTTTAGACCAGCTCTAGCTTTTTCACTTGTTTTATCTAACAATTGGTTTTCTAAAACTTTAAAATGATACAAAAGTAATACAAAATTTTGTTCAAATGAAAATAATCCTCACGGAGAGAGTACCATTCGCGCAGAAGGCAATTTAAAAAAATATAATTAGCGAATTATTAGGCTTAGACATTACACAGCCGTCTCCATCCAAGTATGCAAGTCCTGTACTTCTGGTGGAGAAAAAGAACGGTGAGCAGAGGATCTGTGTTTATTACAGACGCCTAAGTTCGATTACCCGACGAGAAACATTACCTGTGCCTAATATAGAGGAGATATTAAATTCATTGGATAATAGAAAAATATTTACTAGCCTGGACTTTATTTTCGGTTATCATCAGTTGCCGAAGACAGCTGTCATGTTACAGAATTTGTAAGCCCAGATAACCAGTATGAGTATAGAAGAGTATCATTTGGTCTTAAAAATTCCCCGGCGGTATTTATGCGATTACGGGCAACAATTATACAGCCATATCAGCAATATTCAGATATAATTTACTATATGGACGATGTTCTTGTTGCAAGTGAAAATTTGAAGAAATATTTTCAAAGCTTTGAGTCGACTCTTCGCAGAATTCAAAAAGGCAAACGTCACATTAATTATTCAACAATGTAATTCCAAGAGCAAAAAGCTAAACATCTTAGGACACGTTATTTCATTTAATTGTATTCAACCAGGAGATAATAATAAGGTAACAGCCGTTTCTACGTGTAAGAAGCCTGAGCCCGTTACAGAAGCTAGACAGTTTTTAGGGTTGAATCCGTCGATTCATGAAAATTTATGCCTTGATAGCTACGATTATTACGAACAGACATCTAATTCCTATGGACAGAAGTGACGGAAAGTGCTTTTCAACATTTGAAGCATAGAACACCCCATATTAACGTTATATGATGAAACAGCAGAACGTGAATTACATACGGACACCGGCAGTTACGGTATAGCAGAGATTTTACTACAATAACAAAACGGGGAAAAGTCAACAGTACAACTAGTTGCATATTACAACGACAACAGTAGTAGAGCCCAAATATCACATATATGCGCTGGAGGCGTTAGAAGTAGTCGATAGTCTAGAAAGATTTAAGTACTATCTGCTACACAAACTTTTCAGAGGATTGACGGATTGTAACTGGTTACGGTTAGCGCAAGAGAAGAAAAATGTAATACCCTGAATTTCCAAATGGTGGATGAGAATAGCGGAGTTTGATGCCCCACGTTGATGCCTTGAACAGAAATACTACAGAGAACGAATGACCAATAGAAAACGTTTCGGAGAGCCAGTCATACTACAACAACAAGATTCTTGGCTGTAAAAAATTCAGAAAGTGTTAGTGGGCAGGAGCATGCAAAACTGAATGAAATAAAAGAAGCATACGTTGTTAGCCAAAGGGCGAATATATAAAAAGACGATCAACGGTGATAGATTCTAGTGTTCGTTGGCGAAATCAGCGTTATCAATTATACACACATATAAAGATTGTCAGTCCCATTCCACACAGTTCATTGTGATTTCTTGGATCCTTTTCTTAAGGGCAAGAACACAAGTACATAATAGGATTAATTCATGCATTCAGTAAATTCATTGTATCAAAAGGAACACGTTCCAGAACAACCAAGGAAATCATGCGACTGCTAAGCGAGATAACGCAATACTTCGGTATGCCCACACATCTAATTACCGATAAGGGATCAGCGTTTACATCGAAAAAATTCACGATATATTGCGCTGATAATGCCGTTAAGCACATCCGAACAGCAGTCCAAGCTCCACAAGCTAACAGTCAAATCGAACGTCATTTTAAAACCAGTAAAGTTGCAATTGCAATAATGTCACAAGACGAAGCAGGAGGATACTGGGAAACCATTACGTGAGCCATACAGTGGTCCCTTAATAGCCTCACCAAATATTGATGGCATACAAATTCAGAAGTATTTTGAAAAATAAATGAATTCTAGCTGTTCATGACACTCAAGAAGAGGACGATGAGGTGGACATCCCACTAAGCAAATTGAGAGAAGTACTCAAAAAACGACGAATCAGCGAAAAAGAACAACTTCAGACAGATGCCTTTCATGTTTCCCATAAGCTACGCAAGAAATATGAATTAGGCGAGTTGGTTCTTATAAAACAAGAAGCACTGACAACATGTCAGCCACGAAAGGTGGTTTCCCGATATAAAAGATCATATTACGTCAAGGCCGTCCTCCCACCTGATCGCTATGTGATCACCGATCCTGACGTGATTCAAATTAGTCAAAAGCCATATGAATCTGCTCATGCAATAGATCACTTCAAATCATGGTCCAATTTGGAGAAGATATCATTTGATGACAAAGAATCTGAAGAAGAAGAAAGTACTGAGGATATAATTAATTAAGAAGTGTGTGTCACCGAAGAGTTAGCTTATCATTATTGACTTCGCGGTGTTATATATGTTGTTCACGTTTTAGATGCCTTCGTGGCATTACAAGCCGTTGTCCTTTCGGATGTGTTCGTGGTGCTATATGTAATTACCGTTTTATATGCCTTTGTGGTGCAAGCTGCATTCTTTGTTGTTGTTTTTGCGATTGCTTGTAGTGCTCCATATGTTGTGGAGTGTAAAATGGGCTATGGTTGTAGATTTGATGTAATAGATAAGATCAATATAGTCAATGTGGTTGGTGACTTGTTTGGCTGGCCGAACTGTAGCAAGCCAAAGTTAAATTATGCTCATGCTAGCAGAATTAATGAACTGTGGCAACATGACCCAGAAAAGAGAGGATCAAACCGAAAGATAATATCTACTAGTATATAGGCAAAGAAGTAATAAACCAAGGTGACCGGAACTTCAACGTTACAATGAAAGAATAAAGTGGCAATTGAGCGGCATTCTGTTAATGATTCCAGGGAAATCCCTCCAGGTGAATATGTATAGACACGTTTTAACATGTCTACTAGGCTTCAGAATGAGTTGTTGTAGTCTAATACAGGTATTTGCATGTTTTACTTGAGTGTGAATGATTACCTAACCAATGAGAGTGAATGAATAATGAAAAGCACAACAGGCCCTGGTAAATGAGGATACTTGCAAAGGAGGAATATTCGATCATCAGGGCTCAAACCTAATTGGCGCAGTACATTAGTTCAAGAAGATTTCCATATTAATTTTTAGTGAAAAATTTAGGATTCTTACATACATAAAACATATTAGTTTATTTATTTTTATATGAGACAGAGCATTGTTGATATACTACAACAATTACAACAGTAATAGACTTATTTACTAAAAATTGTGTTGTTGTAATGAAGCAAAATAGTAATACATACTAGTAAAGGAGAAGAGTGGGAACAAAGCCCCCATGAAACCTCCTTTTCTTACTGTAAGTTAAGCTGACAATAACCGAATTAACCAGCTTATGCCAATTTTGTTCGGGTAAAGCTCATCTAAAATCGAATTCCCTTTACTCATATTAAGCATATGTTAAAAAACCATCAAGTAAAACACGACATGAAAATAGAAAACAGCAAACATATTACCGCAGCAACCAATGTTTTATCACACTTATGATATCATTTAGTTGGCTGTGTAGTTATTGGTTTTTGTAATTTTTTGTTAGGTAATTCTCCGTACCTTCAGTTTTAATTTGATAGTCAGCCCATTTTTTGAGATAGAACTAATATTTGTATACAAAAAAATATTGTAAGTCATGGGAATATTCATGGTTTGCATGCTCGACGTGTGAGCGAAACCCAGTTGGAGTCTTCCAAACTTCATTAACTAACGTGCTTTAATGGATGAAATAGTAAGTCATCAATAAGAGGTTCATCAAAAATCATCCATCGTCGGAGGAGTATATTTACATTGAATGAGTTGGTAGTGAAATCGCAAAAATCTCCGATGTCAAAAAAAAAATAGTAAATTGCACCTCTCAACCGCTAACCTGCTAGAAATTTCATGTTTATATTTGTCGGTGCTCGTATGATCCTCCTAATACACATACCTATAATCTATTACCTACCATCCTGAATAGTATATCTCTTCCTTGAATTTTTGTATCTATCCACTGGTTTTGAAAAAAAAAACAAGCGTAATAAAAGTATCAATAGAGCGATTTCTTCGAAAAAAAATCGCTATTGAAACTTCATCTCGATAATAAAAAAAATAAAAAAACAGATAGATCCAGATGGTAATTCTCCTAGTTCTCTATTGTCTGATTCAACATCACAAGTTAAAATCGTGCACAACAAAACGAATGAGCTGCAAAATATCAGAGGAAGAAAAATAAATCATCGAAATCTATTCGTAATTCTTGCCACCTTTTGCAAGGAACAGAATTGTCCAATCCACGACAAAACACGAGACCAATTCGAATTAACTCCGAACCGTGGTCATTTATTTACCACTGATATTCGGTTATTTGAAGGGTTTCCTCTTGGAGTTCTGTTTTTCCCGTTCATTTGAGTCCTCTCGCTTTACAGAATTGATTTGTTATCTATTCGGTCTCCAATCGGAGCCTGTTCCATATCTGCAAAGTAAAACCTTTTTGAAAGCCTGTCGAAAAACTTTATTGAATATCGTGTAAAAAATTGGATTCACCATGGAACTGGCATACCCTAACCATGTCACTACATCGAATACCCAATGGGAAATGTTATCCTCGCAACGTGGACATACCGTTGGCAAGAGATTTAATACGAAAAAAGGCGCCCACAGGATAACAAATGTAAAGAAAACTACACCAAGGACTTTGGTGGCTTTTTGCTCCAGTCTAATTATACGACCATGACGGGAAGAATTTCTCGATATAACGCTTGAATTTCTGGAATGATGGGATCGCACTGTCGCATTACGTTGTAGTAGAAATTGTGATGACGAACTTTGATTTGATTTTAATCCGCTTCCACCGTTCTGATAATTTGCGTTGTTATGGTTTCTAAGTGTTGCAGAACGTCGCAAAGGAGAACCACATTGCGATGGAATTTTTGTAGGCGTTAAAAGGAGAGATGTTCTTGCCCCACCAAAACTCGATCCACGTCTCATGTTTCTTGTTGAATCCCATGTAACAACAGATGCAGTTTTTGAATAACTCAATTTTCGTTCAGAGTTTGTTCTTGTTGTTGTTGGTTTTGCTGTTGATTTTAATAATGGTTGGTAGCTAGATTGTTGTGGTGTGGGTACATCATCATCATTAGCTACCATAGTTACAATATCTGGAGCTAATGCCGATGGAGTTATTGAAGTTGTAGCTACAACAAGTAAATCTGATTTTGATTTAGTTGCTGATGATGATGATGATGGCGGAAAGCTAGTGCTGACAATCTTCACTTCTGTTGCAGTCTTGGTTGTATTTTGAAGTGGATGATCTCCAAAATATGGACATGTGCAAGGTGGTGGTAGTTTTAGGATATCATCTCCTTCACCACGATGGTGATTTTTGTCTTGGCATATAATTTGATCATCATTTTCTTCAGAGTTTGCTCTGGAACAATCTAAGTTATCCTCACCGACTTCATCGAAACTATCGTCGGTTTGAAGTGACCATTTAAGGGCATTTTTTGGTAAACTATTGAATCGTTTTCTTGATTGTGGAGGAGGTGTTCCTGGACGATTCTCACAACTTATCCATGAAGATGTTGAAGATCTTCGCTTGTATTTCAATATTCTCGAAGTAGATAGTGACGGCATTGATCTGTAAAGAATAAAAGTAAGTATAAATATCAGAGAAATGTTATTAACCGAGAGATTCTATTTATGAAAATTAATTACATAATGTGTAGTAACTCAAGTGTCACAATACAAACTTTAAATATTTTTAATAAAAAAACAATATCCAGGACAAATATTAAGGGATCCATATGAATGGCAATTTTACATATTTCTTTTTGAGAATTTTTATAACTCCCAAGGAACAATTTGATGGAGATGTTCATTGAAATAACTTCTCTTGTTGCTACTGTAATTGGTTCAATTCTCTCGAACTAATTTTTCCACAACTTTTAGGTTTTTAAATAACTTTATTAACTGAAAAACCCCTGACTAAAAAACTTTGTGTCTGAGAACCTGAGCACCTGGGAATGTTGTTCGTGATGAAAGAGTTTTGAGGTAGTGAACGTGGATGGATTTACATGGGTTTTTTCACTTTTATTTAGAATGAATGAAAAATAGCGATGTTCTACCATCGATGTAAGAGTGCCGATATTATCGATGCACCATCGATGAGTTAGAGCCGATGTCCATTCGTAAGAAGAAGAAGATTTGTCAGTTTGTGTGTCAATTTTTGTGCGCTCTGTATTTAATTAGTTTTGTTAATTAATTTCTAATGGTTTTTTGCCAACTCTGTGTGTGATCTGTTGTTAATAGTTCGGTCAATTTTGATTATTGTTTGTATTTTTCTTTTCCGTCTGGTTTTGGAAATTTTTTTTTGTGTATTCTTTGTGACCGCTTGCTGTGGGTAATTTCTATTTTGTTTATCTGCTGCTTGTGCTCTTTTGCACTGGCATTTTATTTATGAATTTCATTTATGGTAAGCTTGGTTACTAATTTTCTGTGCTTCAGGCTACTCATACACTTAATTTAATAATTACAGGCATTTTTTGGTTATATTTATTTGTTTACCATCTCCCTCGTAATTTGGTCGCCATCTGTCAGTCAGAGTTCGTAGCTTGTCCTCTACACAATCCTTCTTTTTTAATTAACGCCTAAATCTCTGCTACTCTTCTGTTATACAGCCTACGCTATATAATCATGACCACATGTACTGTATGTTCGTCTGTCAACAATGAAGATGTCTTCATTTGTGACGGAATTTGTGGTAAGTCTTTTCATTCCTCTTGCCTGCGCCGTACTCTAAGGAGCTCTTCTGTTTCTGTCACAACCTGTGGCGAGTGCTTAGCGATGAAGCCGTGTCATATTCTATGACTTATCAAACGTATCTTCGATTCGTTCTCAAGCGATCAATCCTTTATTGCGGATAGTGTTAAGCACATATCTGCAAACTGGTCGTACCTCAATGCTTTCTCCGAGGACCTTAATACCTTTAATTCAAAACTCGACAAGCTTCTTAATTTTTCAGAGGCGCTCAGTTCAAACTCATCCCTCTTACTTGATAAGTGGCATGCTCTCTCTACTCGTCTCGAATGTCTGACGTCCACTGTTGATGATTTTCGCGCCCCGCCGAACAATTGTAACGCGTATCTTTCACCACCTGATGTCGGCCCAATCCTTAAAGATATTCAGCACAATATCCGTCTGGTCAAGAATGATCTTGCGGGTTGGTCTGCTTCTGCTGCTAAGGATTCCCTGCTTATTAGCACTATCGCCTCGGACATTAAGTGTTTCACGTCTGGAAACTTGAACATTTCTCCTTCTCCTGACGTGATGCCTTCTGTGATTGGACTTACGCCTAGTACTGATGCTTCTTCGCTGTCAGCAGATGTGCCACCTACTCAGCCACCTTCCTTCAAGCCTCGTCGCAAGCAACGGGCACGCCGGAGGAAGCGATTTAATTTGCACCTGCCCGCTGCTACTCCCAGTACGAGTGCGTCAGCTGTTATGGCCGTAGGTAACGCTGGGAGTCACAGCTCGGATAACATCATTCGAAGACCTGTATCTGTATCCGCGGTATTGAATGATACTTCATCTATGTCGTCTCTAGGTAATGGTATTATTGTCCCTTTGAGAACAGTACCAAAACCTTCGAGTGTTTTCGTCACCCGTTTTTCTCCAGAAACATTGTGTGAGGATATATTGAAGTATCTTAAGTCCAAAAATATCGCAGCTGATGGCATTTCTTGTCGTGAGATTAGTAAAAGTTCTAAACCGGTTGCATCCTTTATTTTAACCGTCTCAGAAAATGTGCGGGACAAGTTATTGTTTGTACCTTCCGGGCGCCAACCTAGATATGCACCCAAAATAAGCAGCGATACTCCAAAAAACTGAAATCACTTTCCCTTTACTATCAAAGCGTAAGGGGAATTCGTACAAAAACCACACAAATCTTCAAAGCCTCTGCTGGGAATTGTTTCGACAAAGCTGCTTTCACTGAAACTTGGCTGTATCACGGTTTTCGCGATGCTGAAATTTTTGACAATTCATATCAAATTTTTAGAAGAGATAGGCATATTGAGTCTGTAACTCGAGGTGATGGCGTACTCCTCGCCTGTAAAAACCAATTTAATTGCAGCCAGGTTGAGCGTCCCAGTTTCTCCAACACTCTTGACATCGAAGTTATCTCTTTCAAAATCTGACTTATACAATATCTGTTACTATATTCCTCCAGACTCCATAAATATTGTCGATGACAAAGGTCAGAATATTTACGACTTACTCATTTCAACATCTAATTTTATCCATGGTAAGATGGATCCTCTTCACGAATTACTACTAATAGGTGATTTTAATTTGCCCAATATTCAATGGGTACTAAATGAAGTTGACGAAGACTATCTTCCACTTAATAACTTGACAACAAAGAAGTCACTATTCCTTGACAGTATTTCATCTCTAGGTCTCAGCCAAATCAGTAATGTTAAGAATGACATGGGAAGGCAGTTAGACCTGGTATTTTCTACTGACACGGGTAGCTTCATAGTTGAGCCTAGCACAGTGAGATTGTCTACTCTTGATAAATATCACCCCCCTCTACTAATTACATATTGCTATGAAACCGAAAACTTAACAAATTGTGATGAAACACAATACTTTTTCAATCTTAGAAAGGCTAACTTTTCGGAACTTTCCAATAGACTTACATCTATTGATTTCAACACATTACTGTCTAGCAATAATGTTGACGAAGACATTTCTAAATTTTACATAATTCCTTTCGATTTATTTTCCTCTCACGTTCCCTGCGAGCGTCAGAGGCTCCCTAAAACATCTCCACCATGGTTCAATAAAGAACTGAGGCGTCTTAAAAATAGAAAGAATAAATTGTGGAAAAGTTATATGAGGGATAAGTACATTATAAATCACAATAACTTCCTCATATCATATAATGACTTCAAAGAACTTTCCTCTACACCTTATGATGAGTATGTTCACAATATGCGTAGGAAAGTATTTAGTGACCCACGCATCTTTTTTAAGTTTATTAATATGAAGAAAAGAACGGACAATTACCCCAATACCATGATGTACAAGGATTCTGCTAGTGAAGATTCGTCTAAAATTTGCGATATGTTTGCTTCTTTTTTTGACAATGCCTTTGCCTCGTCAAATTTTCAGCCTCAAAATAGCAACTTCAGTCATATGAACGAATATCGTACTGTTTCATTCACTATCCCTTCAATTTCAGAAGAGGGTATACTCGATCATATTAATGGGCTTCCAAATGACTTCACAACTGGTCCTGATGGGATCCCTCCTGCCTTCTTTAAGTCATGCTGCCTTGCAGTGGTAGCTCCGCTGAGAATTATTTTCCAAAAATCGCTCGATATTGGTTGTTTCCCCCAGCTATGGAAACATTCTTTTATCATACCTATCCACAAAAAAGGTAGTAAAAATGAAATTTCTAACTATAGGCCTATTGCAAAATTATCTTGAATGCCGACATTATTCGAATCCATTATTTACTCTCAACTATTAATTTCCTGTAAGAATTTGCTCTCTTCAAACCGACATGGGTTTATTTTGGGCAGGTCTACATCCACTAACTTGTTGGAAATTGTCCCGGATACCATTCGCGGCTTTGCAACAGGCTACTAGACAGATCGTATTTATACAGACTTTAGTAAGGCGTTCGACAAGTTATCTCACTCCGTGATACTCTTTTAAATGGAAAAATATTGGTTTCTCCCAATATTTCTAAAATGGAAGGAGTCGTTTTTTAGATAACAGAACATACCAAATCCATCCCTATAACTTTGAGGGCTTCATCTGGCGTACCTCAAGGGAGTCACTTAGGCCCGTTGTCCTTTATTTTGTCTATTGACGACATTTTCGTTTTTCGCCCATATTAAATCTGTTAACGATTGTGAACAGCTACAGGATGACCTTCACTAATTTTACAATTGGTGCAAGAGCAATAATTTGGTACTCAATACCGACAAATGTGAGGTAATGGCTTTCCTTAAGAATCAGAAACCGTTGATAATAGGCACAATTTAAGAAGGCTACCTCTATTGCATGTCAATTCCTCAAGGTCTAACTTTGGCATGTATGAACCTATTAATCGCATGTGCATTGCTGTTAATAATTTGGCTGAGCATTTTGTTGTTGACGACTCGAAGCATGTCTTTAAAAAAAGTCTATATAATATTTAATCTTTTTATTTAGATTTAATTTAGATTTTTGTATTTTTGTTCTATGTCGCATTGCATGTCATTTTATCTGGTGTTTGCTCTATGTTTAGTGTAACATACTAATACTAACACCGACTAAGTGATGAAACGCATGTAGTGTTTTTTTTTTATATTATTAAGCCAAGCTCAGGGGATACCCTATGATGCAAAGCACAGCATGGCAGGAAGGAGATAGGGAAAGGATTACGGGATATGAGGAGAGTGGCGGAGGTGCCGATGTATGTCGCCCTTAAACTTCCGCAGATTATTGACCGTTTATTTATTAAACGTGTCCATGCAGCGAGCTTATGTTCAGCTGGTTCTGATAATCAAATTAAAATTAAAATTAAATTAAACGTCAAACAAATGATGCTAATTTATTGGTCAGTCTGAAATAAAATGTTCAGCCATTAGAAAGCAAA
Source organism: Dioctria linearis (assembly GCA_963930735.1). NCBI lineage: Eukaryota > Metazoa > Arthropoda > Insecta > Diptera > Asilidae > Dioctria > Dioctria linearis. The sequence goes on from OZ005741.1 coordinate 66,953,503, forward strand.
GAAACGTCACTCTCTAAAATTTGATTGTCTAAATGCAACTCCAATTCCAATCTACTAGCTCTTAAGATTGCAACTGCAAATTGTTACCAAAAAGAAGAAGCGCGGCTGACCGCTGTACATGGCACTTTCTTCTCGAAGAAATTTACTGGAAAGTGTTCACAACAAATTCTGTTTGTTGGAATCTTCCTATACGAACAGGATTCTCAGTTAAAAATCTTCAGCTTTGGCTGTTCGCCAAACCACTGTTTTAAATTAATTCTGCTCTGCTTGGATATATAAAGCAATATACTTGTTCTATGGAAATCGCAGTAATAGCATAATAATTATTCTTGTTAAGAGCATCTTACCCAAATTTATTCAAAATTGAGATCAAGTATTTTACTAATGTAGTGAGTTCCGTTCCTTCGCAAAGATTATTTTCCAAAGTCGCGCAACAAAGGAACCGTTTAAAGGGTAAGATCCTTTCTAAACTATGTACTATTTCTCCATACTGTAGCAAACAAATAATTTCATTTATAAAAAATAAATTTAAAATTAATGAAAATAAAATTATTTAATAACACTAATAATAAGATAACAGAGCAGCATAACTCTTTTTTATATTAATCTTAAGGGCTTAAAAAGAAAACGTTTTTGGTCGATGTTTTTTAACATCTACCATCCTTGGGGTTGTGCCATTTGGGCCGTGTGTGATATGAGTCAAGAGTGGTGCATCGAGAGTTGTAACCAGAGATTCCAGAGTCGACTTGAAAAAAGTTTAAAAACATTAAAAACTTGGCAAAAAGTTAAACAGGTTAAAAAAAAAAATTTAAGGTCAAGTTGAATCGAGATCGAGAATTTATAACTAAAAAGTAGAAAATAAAATACACGAAAAAAACTTTTCAAATAAATAAATTTCGTAACTAAATGAACACTAAAAAGTTAAAAATATATTTTTTTTTTCAGATTAAATCTTAAAAGTTTGGGCATGAATTGCAGTTACACAATTATTATTATAGTTATGGAACTTTTAAGATTTAATCTGAGTTGTAGCATTTTTTATTTTGCAACCAAACTTTTCTTGTGTATATCTTTTACTTTTTAGTGCAATTTATTTACGAAAGTTAATTAATTAAAAAGGTTTTTTTTCATATATTTTACTTGTGATGGCATTATAATTGTGAAAACTTGTTGACTGATGCTTTGAAACCGTTTCAATATAGCAAAAGTACAAATGTAAATTTCAGATTGTGTAATACCTGAGAAGTTTTTTAAAAATTTCAGAATACTTACTCCCAATAATACCAGTTACCAACTACAGCCACTGACTATTTATTAAACTCATATTTTATGTTTAGCTATGCAGTGGCATAACTAGTCTTTGGGGGCCACAACGCAAATAAATTACAAGCCCCCAAACCCCTTTGCTTATGTAAACGAACGTAGACTTCCGCGGGTTGAACGAGAAGTCGGCTAGTCGGCAGTAGACACTTGAAAGGTAAGTGGGTTTTTATTATTATAAATGAATTAAAACCAAAATTGCAATTCGTTTTTAATCAAAAGTCACAGTTTATACAGGAAATAATATAGAATCTGTGGTTGAAAATCACTAAATTAATTTTAAATGGTAACATAGCTTACTACATACCATACAATTGCGCGGTACTTTTATAATGTCCTTTTTTCGAGATTTAGCGCCCGCGAAGTCATCGATAAGTTTCAAGACAACCATCCTTTCTACTTTCCTGCCGATATGCTAAATAGCGCTAATTGCGATAAGCGCACTTGGTCCGCCTGCAGGCCGTGGACTGAAGGTCAGAGGCCTGCGGGCTGATTCCCACCATACACTTTTTTTTTTTATTATTATTAATTGTGGGGGATGCAGACAGGATTTCTGCCTCTCCTCTTGTCACTGTGACCTATAAGATCTATTGTGACCCCTTGATGCCCTAGGGCGCCCATTCGAACTTAAGGGCTTTTATGAAGCCTATAATATTCTTTAGGGCCATTTTTTCGACATCCTCTGGCAGTGGCCTTTCCTAGAGGTCTTAGCCTTATGCGGCACAGAGTTTCAGAGTCGCATAGGACATGTTCAGCGGATTCATCGTCTTCCATACAGAGTCGACAGGTCTCATCATTGACCTTACCCATCTTCCTAAGGTGGTATCTAAGTGGGCAATGCCCAGTGTAGGCCCGTGATGAGCCTTAGTTCCTTCCTGCTGAGTGTGAGGAATGCTTTGGTCCTCTGTTGCGAGTACTTTATAAACTTCTTCGCTTGTCTCAGCCCCGGGGTATTTTCCCAGTATTCCTTCTTAGTTCTGTCCTCCCAAAGCCTGATGTGAGCTGAGAGGTGACTTTTTGGGTGTCCAAAGACCGGCTCAGGGCCAATAAACGGAGATTTGGCTCCTTCCTTTGCAAGGTGGTCCGCAATCTCGTTTCCCATAATGCCTTCATGTCCTGGTACCCAGATCAGTGTCACCCTATTTGTCTCGGCCAGTTGCTTTAAGACAGTCCCAAATCAGCTTAGACTCAAAGGTATACGAGTTTAACGCTTTAAGTGCTGTTTGGCTGTCTGATATTATGTATATTTTTGCTCCACGGATATTTTTATGGATTATTTCGCGAGCGCAGAGTTCTATGGCGTGTATTTCTGCTTGAAAAATGGTTGGTGAGGCCCCCAGTGCCTTTGCGAGATGGCACCTTGGCCCATATATGCCCACGCCTGCTTGACCTTCCATTTTGGATCCATCCGTGTACCATTTAAGAGATCCTTTCTCAAAGGGTAGGTCCCCAGTGTGCCACTGTTGACGCTTCCCCACGATCACCTCAATGGAAATTGGGTTAGCCATCGGGTCCTCTATGAAATCTGGGAGGACTTTCAGGTGGCCAACCAGATTATTTGAACTTAGGAGGTTTGCCCTTTGTAGCCTAATTGCACTAAGTATGGCCTGCTCCTTAACATGCAAATGTAAGGGTAGCAAGTCCAACATAGCCTCTAGGGCCGCAGTTGGGCAGGTACGCATGGCACCGGCTACTCCTAGACATGCAAGCCGTTGTAGTTTTTGCAAACTAGCTTGAGCTGTCTTTTGTTTTGTTTTTGGCCACCAAAAGAGTGAGGCGTATGTGACCATGGGTCTTATAATAGATGTCTATGACCACAGAGTCATTTTTGGTTTAAGACCCCAAGTTTTGCCAAAAAGCCTGCGGCATGTCCATGTTGCCACTGTAGCTTTATCCAGTATTCTTTTTAAGTGAGAGTTCCAGGTTAGTCTATTATCCAGAGTAATACCTAGATATTTGACTTCCTTTCATAATTCCACTACTGTTCCCTCAAGGGATGGTGCTTTTAGGTAAAGCTTCCTTTTTCTCGTGAAAGGAACAACTGTTGTCTTACCAGGATTGGCTCGAGGTCCCATTATTTGGCACCAGTTGCAAACTATGTTTAGGGCATTTTGCAATAGATCAGAGATTATCTGGTCATGTTTGTCCATAATTGTAATGACCAGGTCATCCGCATATCCCTGATTGTCATAGCCGGAGTTTGTTAGCATCTGTAGGAGATCATCTACAACCAGAGATCATAGTAGAGGGGACAGTACCCCACCTTGGGGACATCCCTTGGCAGCCACTATTGTAATAGAGTCCTCCCCCAGGTTAGCTGTGATTATCCGGCTTTCAACCATAGCTTTTATCCATTTTATCAAGGAAGGTTCAATTCCTTTTTTGGTAGCTGCGTTCTCAATGGCTTCAAAGGAGGTATTGTCAAATGCTCCTTCGATGTCTAGGAATGCGCATAGGGCAGGCTCCTTATCCTCTACTGCCTTTTCTAGTCCTAGGAAAAGACTATGTAGGGCAGTTGTGGTAGACTTTCCTGCTTGGTAAGCATGTTGATTTGGGTGCAGCGGTGAGTGCTTGAGTACACCGCTCCTTATATAGTTGTCTAACACTTTCTCTATTGTTTTGAGGAGAAATGAAGTTAGGCTGATAGGACGGTAGGATTTGGGTAATGCAGGTGAACGCCCTCCCCCTTTAGGTATGAATGTTACCTTAACTTCCCTCCACGTCCTTGGTATATATCCTAGAGTATAACTTGCTCTAAAGATCTTAATGAGATTTATCAATATCTCTTCTAGCCCTTGTTGAAGTAGGGCTGGAAAGAAGCCATCAGCTCCAGGCGATTTGAATGGCTTTAAGGAGTTGATGGCCCATTTGACTTTCCTTGGGGTGAAGATTCTGCCAGAGAGACTTTTAATCCTGTTGCGGGCCTGCATTCAGGTCTTAGCTCTTCAGGGATTTCGTCGTCATATTGCATAATTCTCGAATCGGGAAAATAAGTTTGTAATAACAAACTTACTGTTTCTTCCCGGATACTCGTGTAGCTACCATCGACTTTCCGTAGAAGGCCGATACTATTGGTGTGATGCTTAGAGAGAACTTTTTGAAGCCTGCACTCGTGGGGAGATCATCAATACCCTCGCAGAGATTTCTCCAAGTTCTTCTTTTGGATTTCCTCAGCTCTTTATTGTACTCAGTCAAGGCGTACACTTACAAGCCGCCGTAATATACAGGCCTGCAGTCCAATGAAACTGATAACAACTGATGGTGTATGTTGCTGTACCGTCGTCCGCGGCCGTCGCCTGGATCTTTTGTTTCCGTAAATTTTTTAGCCGCAATCCAGCATACAAAATTTAAAAAATTGCCAAAATGAAGGATTTTATTGCCGGCTTTATTAATATCTCGTAATAAAAAGGCGTTATGGCAAATCAAATAAAAATCCAGTAAACCATTTTCAAAGCATTAAAAATGCATTAACATATCTCCGGTAGAATGGTTTCCAAAGCTTGCGTCGTCAAGAATTTTAAATCTTCCAAGCTACGTCCAGTGCCCTAGAAATTTTAAGGTTGCGATAAGTCTCTCTTCTGCGGTTATAGCAAGTTTTCATCTGTTTTTTTTTATATCCTGGTTGAAAGCATAAGGTGTTCTACGTTTGTCATTTCGTTTGCAACGCGTAGAGATAATTCTGCTAGAGCAAAATGGATTGAACACCCATCCATAATATGAAAAGCAATTTTGATTTTTGCATGTCCGGCTGTCCATCTGCGCATACAATAACTCCAGAACGGGTGTACTTAGAGCGTTGAAATTTTACACACTGGCTCTACAAAAAACAAAGTATATGCACGAAGACAACTTAATCGGAAGTTTCCAGGAAGATGGATTGGACGCGGGGCAGAACTAGACTGGTCAGCCCGTTCACCTGATTTAACCCCACTTGATTTTTCTATCGGAACAAATTCACGTCAAAGTATTTGCAAATGATCTTCCAACGAAGGAAGCGAAATTCAACCAGTTTGCCGAGAAATTCCTGTAGATGTTTTATTATATGTAGGAGAAAACTTCAAACAGAGACTCGCGTGCTGTATTCAACAAGGTGTGGGCCATTTGGAACATTTATTAGCGTAAGAATTATTAACTTGTTGTTAACTTAAGATTTAATAAAATATTTGTTTCCTTAAATTAAGTTTTTACACCTCATAGAAAGAAAATTGCTTCCTTTTAACTCCTTTTTCATAAATTTTTTACATGTACCTGTATCTACGGTATATTTCTTAAGCTTAAGAAGTTTACATTGACAATAAAAATAAGATAATGATAATTTACCTGAAAATTGAATGGGTACGGAAAGCGAGTCCGTAACTTTTATCTCTGGAATTATGACAACATACTTATTACATACCTGTAAATGATACACCTGCTTTTTGCGAAGCATTTCTTTCTAATTTGATTTGCAATTATTCAATGTAGCCAAAATCCATCCTCAGTAAGGACGAAAAGGACATAACCGAAGATATCCTTTTTTCCTGTGACTTTTTCGAAATATTTCCTATACCAAAAGCTAGCCCGGGTTATGATGGATAACTTTTGTTATTAGAACTTCGATATCTCTGTGTATTTTCGTGAAAAATGGCAAAGGAACACGGTATACATGTAGTACAATTTGAAACCTTATATCTCGATAATAAAGGGGTAAACTGGAATTTAAATATAACACTTTCGTTTTAGTCTCATTTTTGGAACTCAAGAATGTGATCTGAATGTGTCCTTAATAAGGACGAAAAGGAAATTTTTTCATATACCCTTTTCCAACTACTTTTTCAAGGAATTTTGCTATACCAAAGGATACCTTTCATAATGATACGTAACTTTTATTATTAGGACTTTTTCGATATCTCCGCACATTTCCGAGAAAAATGCCCAGGGAATACGTTACGGGGGACACCCTGTATAATTATTTTAATTTCTTATAATTTAGACAAACTTTATCTTTGTTTTTCTTCGTTCTGTTTAGTATTGCAAACTTGATCTCTAACACATTTACATATCCAATGCACAAAAAAAGATTATTAACTTTTGTGTACAGTATCCTGGAACGTCGCACCGATTGTAAAATCATTCTCTAAAATAGTGGTTATAACATGCGTCGTCTCCATGCTAAAAAGTTGTTAGAACACAAGGATTTTTATCATATCCGAATCGTATCACAGTGACTTGTATCAGTTTTAAACTAATGCAGGAGATGTTATGGCGAACATCTGATGAGAAATTATGTAGTTTTCATGAAGCTTAACGTCCTTAACTTAAAATGTGATTACATTTTGTAAAATGGATTTTACCCCGCCTTTCCCGTATAATTTTCTTTTACTTTCGATATCCTCTCTATCTGCATCTGTAAAACTTACTACAGGATGGTATGCTCTACATATATTATGTCTGAGAGCAAAATTTCTAGACACGTCATAGAAGCAAAGCTTACAGAAGACATTGCTTGCTGTTTTTGTCTCACTGATTAATATACTTTCAGTAACAAATAGACTCTTCTTGCTGTAAATAATGCATGCCATTACAGTGTGCACTCTGAAATTAGAACACTTGATAAAAATTTCCATCAAATGAATTTTATCACTACTAAATATAACCAACTAATTGTTAAGATGAAAATTCTTAAGGAGTTTCGTAATTTTCTTCAAAAGTCCTTACTCTCGAATAGAAACCTACGACTGGAAAGATCTTTGAATTAATTTAAATGGAACGAAATTACTAATTGATGAAAATGATGAGAGAAAAGTTGCATTAATTTTCACGTAATTTTCTAGAAATTTAAAGTTTCCAATTTAATTTGAACTTCATTTACTTCCTTTTATACAATGCCATTAATTCAGTAGGTAGTGGGACCATTATTAGAGAGACTTACAATGAAATTAATGGAGCTACCAATTACTTACTTTCTTGTCATTAACCTAATGCATAAGTAAAGATGAAATTTTTGTACATATGTTACAAATATATCAGGATGTCTTCGCTGGAGTTTTATATACAAGTATTTAAAAGTATTCAACGTATTATATTGGAACATAAAATAACATAAATAAAGTGGAAACTTTAAGTTCTGCATGGCAACATAAAAGAGGCGTTACACAATTTAGTTCACTTTTGAAATTTTATTTACGATTTTTATGAAAACGCTGTCTAAATTTCAACTCTCTACGTTGCCGCGTTCTCAGGCATTATCCAAATATACCCTAATCCTGTTTTTACACGGTCTTTTTTTATGCGATTGTGAAATAACACGGTCTACAAAAACATATTCTGTTTTTATACGCTTGTATTTTTTTTTACACAGACAAAAACTTCTAAAAAATTAGCTGTTCCTTGTTTTTTCTTTGATTTTTTAGTTAGGGGATTTACAATTTTGTTACTCAATTTTTTTTACATTTTTTTATTTTCTATTGAGTCTTGAACGTGTAAAAGGTGTAAGTGAAATGTAATATTTTGTGAAAAGAAAATTTGTAAAAGTAATATTATTTAATTTTGGTTTTTGGAATACTTTTTAAATTTTTTGGTGCTGTTTATTTATTGAAACTCAACAGCTTTTGAATTTTGTTTGATCATAATTAGGTAAGATAAAACTTTCATAAAGCTTAACTTATTTAATAAATTCAAAATATTTAATTCAGTCATGAAAAAGCAAAAACGAACAAGTATTTCTATGGAAACCAAGATACAGATTTTGGACAGACTGGGAAATGGTGAAGGTCCCACATCCGTTGAAAAATCTTTAAATTTAAACGAAGCGACAATCCCGACAATTAAAAAAAAAAATGAAAAAGTGATTAGACAAGCCGTGATTTCTGTTACCAAGTTGAGTGCTAAGTCCTCTTCGTATACCAGAAATATAGTTCTAGAAGAAATGGAAAAGGTTGTGTTGACATATAGAAGATTACACCCAAAAACGTATATCACTTGATACAAATACCATTAAGCAGAAGGCTTTAAGAACCTATGACCAAAAGAAAAAAAATTGATGGAACCATCAACGTCTTCGGAGCCCACCGACTATAAAAATAATTCGACTCCAACCAGAAAAAATTAAGGTATTAGAGAGAGTCATCAGAAGTACCCAGAATGAAATCAGTTAACCTTCCTGCCCATTTCTAAATCTTCGAAAGAAAGTGTGGATGTGCATATAAAACTTTTAAAAATCAACAAGTAAAATTTTATCGAAGTGCACATTTAAGATTCCAAAAAGGTTCTTGGCCATTTATGCAAAATTTACTGTGCACCTAAGAGAAAAAGTCGAAGTTTGCTTAAAACAGACACGGGTACTTATTGGAATGCAGAAAATCTCGATTTCGATACAAATATAAATATTTAAATCAGAAAGAGAGAAAGACATCCTGGGTATATTATAACGGTATTGACAAAATTATATAACCGCAACTTTCTCTGATTGTGTTTCCAATATAACTTGAAGATAGTTAAGAATTTGAGAGATTTCTAGAATATTTTTTTCTTCTCTCAAATTGATCCGCTCTATATTCTATGTATCCAGCTGATAAGAGTTTTTCACATTATTATTTTCAGTCGAAATAAATTATTATTTATAACATGAGATTACCCACAAAAATTCGACAGTTGAATTAATCAAGAATTTCACCAGTAGCAAACCATAAAGGATAATTTACGATATCTTTATGAGTATTAAATAATTTTTGGATATGTACTCCGATATATGTAATTGTTGCCAACATTGTACAGTACTCTTGTATATATGTACTTATAGTTATATGTATATGCATTATATATCATTCTTGAATGAAATGCATCAAAAGCTTTTAAAAAACAAAAGCTGCATTTCCCGAAGAAAACGGAAAACTGCAATTTAGTTGAAAATCACTCGTGCAAAATGGGTCATGAGCCTTTTATCGACTTTTATCCTTGAGTATATTTTCAAATGTGAAAGGAAATACCTAGCTATATATGTATGTGAGTACCTACTATATATGAATTGTGGCCCTTAAATTGTGAAAGATGGCTGAATAATTTATTGAATGAAAGGCGGAACGGTATGAGCAAATATTAAAATTAAGAATATTACTTGGTTCCAGGACAATTATTTCGAGAAAAGTTTTTGTTTTCTTTTTTCGAACTATAATTAAAGTTCAAGCTAACGATAAATAGGAAAATGCTAACTAAGTAGTAGAAAATTAAGAAGAAAAAAACTAAAAAAATAAGCTCTTATTAATCAACATAGGTATGAGAGTGTCGTCAGAGCTGGACTTTGACTTTTGCCGAGAACTTCCGTTTAAGGAAGAATTTGGTCAATCTAAGCACATCTTTGGAAAGGTCTGGGAAAAGGGAACACTTTTGCTGAACATTGCAGAATGATTGAGTGAAAAGTGAAAAAACTATTGGCGTTAAAAAAAAAGTAAAATACTGTCCAAGTTGGCCAGTGCTGTCTAGGTTGGCCAATGAAAATGACTTGGAAAAATTAATTAAATGAAATAAAAAGCTAAATTTGTTGCATTTTTCTGTTTTTTAGCAAAATTTGAATGACACATTATTCAAAATCGCATTTCCGACAAATGTTGTTGTATTGATGCACTTTAAATGCACTTTTCTCTTCAATTGTCCGAAGAGGTCTTTTTCTGCACTTTTTTGGACGGGCATCTTCCTTTAGCTGGTGTTTTATTGATGGACTTCATTGGGATTGGTGCTGGACGTTTTAAGGGCGTCATCCAGATAGACAATCAAATTGTGCCAACCCTGACTACAAAAAGTGGGCAACCTTTACGACAAGCACCATTGATTTTCAAGCATGAGTCACACAACACATGCACAATGCCTACCTTGATGATTGAATATTTTCTCTTCATTTTCTGGCCGTGATAAAAAAAACATTTTTTTAGAATTTCAAACCACTTTGCGTGCATGCTCCTAATCTGTAATGTCACAAAAAGTTCGCTGTCACTGAGACAAGTTTTTCCGCGCTCTAGGATTGATGACGCTAGTGGTCAAAACTAATAAAGTCACAGATGGCCGACCTAGACGACAGGCCAACCCTGACGACATTCCAATTAAAGGAACGTTAAATGATTATATGTGAGTATATTCACAGCCACTTCGCCTTTGTATGCGAGTATATCCGCATTCAAAACAGCACTAGATTCCTTTGTGGACGAGAGTATATCCACGGCCACTTCACATTTGCATTATTTGGACGTGAGTATCTCCACGACCATTTCACCTGATGTTATTTCAAACATACCCATATATCTGTATTCAAAACCCTCTATTAAGAATTAAAAAAAATAGGAATAAGAATCAAAGACAATAAAAGTGTTTACCAATACAATTAAAATTAATTTGAAAAACTGTGTTAGGATTAAGATATTTAAATAAAAGAGTTTGAATAAATAAAGCAAAGAAAAGTATTATCATTCAAAACAGACCTGCAAAATTCCAAGTACAAGTACCAGTACAGTACCAGTACCTGGACTTGAAATATTTTAAGTACAAGTCCCGGTACTGGTACTTAAAAAATTTCAAGTACAAGTCCCAGTACTGGTACTTTAAAATTTTTCAAGTACAAGTCCCGGTACTGGTATTTAAAAAAAATTTCAAGTACAAGTCTCGGTACTGGTACTTTAAAAATTTTCAAGTACAAGTCCAGGTACTGGTACTGTTACCAGTAATTCAGTACCAATGTACTTAAGTATTTTACAGGTCTGATTCAAAATCATCGTTGGACTAAACTTCACTTAAACCCTGGCGTTCCTCTAGAGCTGACCCGCAATCTGTCTATCGAAAAAACTGTTACAACTTGTATATACCAATTCAAATTTTTATTTTAAATGTATTCCACATAACGATTCTTGTTCTTTATTTATATTAAACATTTTCTGAAGTAAGAAGCTTTAAGAACTAGTTCCATCTAAACCGTAAGCTGTTCCTCTGCTTTTTATAGACATTTAATTTTTTTTTTTTTGAAAATTAATGTTACTAACAAAGAGTTTTTTCGTTCGGTTCTGCTACATCTGTTTTTATTACTGATATTTTTTTGTTAAAAATATGAAGCATTGGGCTTCATTTGGCTTTAGAATCAGAAAAATTGGTTATTCCATTCTCCAGATTTTTTTTTTTTGAAAATGACGTTTCATCGTAAGATCGCGAGGTTTTCTAACTTTCCATGGGGGGGGGGGGGGCTAGGGCGTGGTAGGGGAAACAAAAAAAACATGGATGAGCTATTTTGTTATACTCTTAAAAATTTTGAAAGTTTAATCCAAATCGGAGATGGTCGGGTTCCAAGGTGTTATCGTGTGGAATGTGTGATGTAGTACATCTAGACAAATTTACATATCTAATAATATTCACTTTTCTTTTCTTGATTCCATAATTAATGGTCCGATTTCTACTAACACGTTCCATGATTACATATTAGTTACTCACAATTCGATACCTATAACAAGAACCTATAATAGAACCTAAAAAAAAATGCTAGCCTCCCAAACAAATATAAGAAATTGCCAATGACAAAAATTAAAACATTCCGCGAAATCTACACACAAAAACCTAATGTAGAAAATGGCCTCACCCACATTCAGAGCATACACATACAGCTCGCAAAGCTTTCAAAACAAGTGAAAGTTTTACAAAAGCACATCATTCCATCTGACGGTGATGAAATGAATTAAAAACGCCAAAATGTATGCAAAATGTATAAAACATGAAATTTTTGACGTTACCATGGTTAACATTATTGCCTTTATTTCCTTCATCATTGCAGTTAACAATTAGAGTTTTTCAAAATAAACAGAAAAGGTTCGATCTTTGTTACAAAAAAGTTTTGGTTACTAATGTAGTTTCCTTTGAAAGTTCCGATTTTTAGAGACGAATAACTACTATCGGAGCCAGAGCCTACAAAGTTCAGTATAAGTTTTACTAATATTGGATTTTGTATAGTCACAGCAGTTCATATATTTGTTCAAGACGATACCCAGATTTTTCGCCTTACTATTAAGAGATATTTGTTTACCGCCCAGAATTACGGTTGGGATATCAGGTAGACGTAGTAGACTGTTAGGAAAAATAATATACTGATACTTTATGTGATTCAATCTCAATGCACTAATCCCGGACCATGCGTTGATTCTACTAAAATCATCATTAGTACGATGAAATCTTCGAATAGGCCAATAGGTCTATTCAGATATGGCTGCACATCATCTGCGTATAATTGAGTCCTAACATCTCGCCCAATTAGCGGAAGATCGTTGATAAATATACTAACTAGCAACTGACCTAAGATTGATCGCTTAGGTACACCAGTCGGAAGAAAAAGTGAGTCCGACAAATTATCATTCACCTTAATCCGTTGGTGGCGTGCTGACAAGATACTCCCAATAATAGTAGAAGAGGAAACTGTAAAGGCAAGAAAATTGATAGCTTATGCAGTAAAAAGCTGTGATTAACACTATCGAATGCCTTTGAGCAGAATTAAAATGATCGGATTATTCAGGTCTAAAGCTGCTCTTATATCACTAGTCACTTTTGTTAGTAGGTACTGCAGTCTCGCAGCTGTGTGAGAATGCCGGAAACCAGACTGCCAACACGACAAGAACTTGTTAGTTTTCAAGTGACCAAAAATCTAGAAGAACTTTAAATAAAAAAACTTAAGATACTGATTGGTCTAAAATCTTTTTGAGGATAAGCAACACCATAGCAGCTTTCTGAGACGAGGACATTAAATCAGAGTTCAGGATATGAAGAACGTAACGTCATTGGAAGCAGAATCCTAATAAAAAGAGGCAACAGACAATCAGATCTAGTAGCATGAGTTTTAATAGCATAAAGGGAAACAAGCAAGTCGCTTCGATCTACACCGCGGAAAGACAAAGACGGAGTTATACATATGGTGCCACTTAGAGTAGGATCAGGTTAACTACTCAATTGAGTAGTACAAAACTTATGAAGAGCATTGGGATCCTGCTGGCAGCTAGCACAGTACACGGCAGATAGGATGAATTTATTACGACAGTCCCAAAAAAAGGGGAACAAAAATCATCAATTTTATTGAGCATATTTAAACCCTGAAGGAGATCACTCACAGTATCAAATAAAACCCTTACCCTGTCTAAACCTGCACTGTCAATGCCATAGCTCGAGATACACCAGTGGAAGGAAACAAGTGTTGAATCACTCTCAGAGCTGAGTAGCACAAGACGAACCACAGGCAAATTCAAATGTATATAAATATCATCGCAAATTGTAAAAGAAAATTAAGAATGCTAATAAAATTGAGAACGGCTGGACAGATTTGGCTAATTTTTAGTTTTTTTTTAAATGTTCGTAATAGTACGAAAAGGTTTTTAGGGAAAAAAAATAATTGGCATCGGCAACCCCTTCTTGGTGTTTTCATACAAAAATTTAGTTTTTAACTATGTATGTATTTGGGCACTGACTGATAACGCGTCAATGTAGAGAGCTAGAATTTGGAAGATAGGTACTTTAAACAAAACAACAAAAAAATTAACCTCGAAAATGGTACCAATCGGGAATCGCCTCCGTAGGGCCGCTATACGCAAATTTCTTTGGGCACTGCCTGAGAACAGTCGACGTACACCCCGCCATGCACACATATGCAAAAGCACATCCAGACACAGAGTGAAACACCAGAGTACGGAATGGAGTCAGATAATAGCTTAGATATATGGATCTCTAATCACCTGACCACTTGTGACCCCACACTAACCCATCTAGGCATCTACATTATCGCCGGGCAATACTGGCGAGTTTTGCCAAGTATCTAAGAGCAATTAAAAATAAAAATGATTATCAACTTAATTATACGAGAAAACAATGCGGAAGAAATAATTGAATCATAACAAAAGCTCATCAGGGTCCGCGTCCATGATATTGGAAATCCGTCAAGTATGAATTGGGACAGATGTCTCGAACTTGTTTAAGGCAACAAGCGTATCAACAGTGACTGGCATACTGTCCTTAGTGTTTTTAATGGAAACTAGACTATGGCGAGTAATTCAATTTCAATTCAATTTATTCATTTTAATTACATTTTATAATTACTTGTACAAGCTACATCCAACATAAGCAAGAAACATTTCTGTATATATAGAATGCATGTAAAAATAAAAAATAAGAGAGAAGGAAATACGGAAACAAAAATAAGTTATAAGAAATAACTACCTAAAGTTGCTGCTAATAACACAAAAAAAATATTAATCATTACTAAACTTGCTTCATACGCTATAATATAACCTCAAATATATTTGACTCTTAGATATTTACTTAGTGCTGCTTGAAGACATGATTTCAAAAAAATTTCTTTGTTGCTTCCAAAAGAACTCGACACAATCGATATTTTAATGCTGGGTGGTACGGATATGTAAAGGTTTATGGCATGACTAAAAATGACTGATTTAGTGTAATCAAATATTCAGATCTGAGAGGAATGCAATTGACTGTTATAGTAGATCTCGTGAAGGCTGCTATTAGGTAGATTGGATTGCGATATTTGATAATTTCAACTAAAAGGATTACCGATTACAACCCAGGTGTGGTATATACATATATATAATAACGGAGGTAAACGCGATCAGGAATTTATTAAAATATTAAAATTAAGATAATTCAGCCAGCAAAATAATTTATAACCGTACATTATCACGGGAATAAACAGAGAACGAGTGAGCAAGAAACATGCGCGTTGAAAGTGTGGTAAAATAGTTCGAAGTCTACAAATAGTGTAGATCACCGTAAACTTTACGTGTTATTGATGTAATGTATGTAATGTAATGTAATGTAATCACTCCAAGTGAGCGTGTTATTAATAATTACACCCAATATACGAGCGGGCTATACCCAATGTATGACAGTGTCATTCAGAATAACGGCAAAATAAGTAGAAGTATCAAGTTTATTTCGATATACAGCTAAACAACACGATTTTCAAGGATTCAGCTCTATACCATTGTCGACCATCCATCGATATATTGAATTTAGGTCTTCATTGACACAACTAATTCCATCTTCGATAAGTCCCAAGGGTCACAGTAGGAAGAATTGAGCATCATCAGCTTAGAGATGCCTTTTGTTGTGTGCAGGACAATCGAACAAGTCATTAATATGTATGCAAAAAAGCAGCGGACCAAGAATCGAGCCTTGCGGAATACCAGAATTAATTCTAAGAAAGGTGGAATAATTACTATTTGAAAACACTGCTTGAGAATGCCCTGTTAAATAACTAAAATAACTAAATATGAGCTTCGTTCAGCTTATGGAAAATTAAATTTAGTAATAAGTTTTCCACACAGGATTGTGCGATCTACAGTATCGAATACTTTGGAGAAGTCAAGGAATACCAGCAGCATTAATTTATCCAAATCAATTGCTTGACTACTTTCAGTAAGGCTGTTGTGAAACCAGTGTTATCTTTACGCATGGGCCCGGGCTCAGAGCCCCGAGAGACATGGGGCCCCCTAGACCAACCGATCACTAATTCTTCAACCCGCAAGACAACTTTTTGTAAGTTAGTTTAGTTGTTAGAGTTTGGCTACTGAAAGTAGACCGTGGGATTTATTCGAGCTTCGATACATGACAACAAATTTTCGTACAAAGTAACGTATACGTAGTGACCGTGTTTGCAGCCCCAGTAAATTTTTAAATTTCAGGCATTTTTTCATTGTATAATTTCAATAGTTAAACTAAATGTATTTGGTAATCAGCAAAAATTTGTATACTTTTGGTTCATGTTAGGCTCTAAAGTGCACTTTAGACTTTTTGTCTCGCAACTTTTTGGTCACTGTCCCTATGGGCTAAGGATAATAATTGTCACCCCAAAAATTCATGTTCCTCAATATAAATTTCGAGGTGGCAGCTGTGATATGTGTATTTGTCATAATGACATTGAAACTATCAACGAAAAAAAGCGGTATTAGGTCCTTCCAAATTAGAGCGAAAGATTGCTAAAAGGAAAATTTCACTTAATGTTTAATGAACTACGGTCCTCTCCTGTAAAATTCCATTGATATTTTCGAAGGGCGTTGAAAAATTTGAATTTCCTACTATTGAATCCGAAGGAGACTTGCTGTAACTCTAAGGTCTATAAACACTTCCATAGATATTTCTTCCCATGTTTTTATATTGAAATTGCTATTAGAATATTCCTTCAAATTTGTGTTGTATAGGGGTGGTTTCATTTATACCTACTTCTTGTACTAGTGCTTCATTATTTATATTTTCCTCTCATACTATCGTTGTAGCAGCCAGTAAGTAAATTAAGTTAATTCCCAGCTCTAGAATGTCTCCCAAAATAATGGCAGTGGTGATAGTTTCGTCACACAAAAGCTCCTAGCCAGAGGAACCAAAAAGTCACCTTGCTGTCACGTCACTTCATGCGCGCAAGCAGATTAGGTTAAAATACACGGTGAGAGACGTTTGGTCTCCAATCTCCGTTTTACAGAGACTAAAATATCCGAAATATTTACGCCGCAATAGGAGGCCATAATAAAACAGTCTTTAGAGACCCTTCGACGTACACACGAATTTTAAATTTTGTGCTCTACTGATCTCCAGAGATCTTTGGTAATTGTCAAGCAAGAGATTGTTATAGAGAGAATTATCTCAAAAGTTAGTAATATTTTTATGTTATGCAAAAAGTGAAAAAGCTAAATAAAATATATCCTTGGTGTCCAAATTTTACAGGATAAAGGATGATAACACAAGAAATTTGTGTGGTTCGTTTTTTTTTATGTTTTTTGAAAAATAAGCAGAACCCTATTGACGATACAAATTTTCTGCCCTAAATCCATTATATTAATTATTAATTTTTAATTGATTTCTTTGTAACAAAATGTTAAAATCACTCCATTTTATTCCTTCTCTTTTCCTTTAATTGACCTCAACACACAAATTGTCTCCGGAGACCTGGAGATGAAAAATGAGCAAGATTTGGAGACCGAAAAACCGGGAGGCCTGTTTATTTTAAAATACACGACGGGAAACTGGAGACCGAGATTTGGTTTCTTTTGAGATATTTTTCGCCTCCGAAGTGTACACAAGGTTTTCTGGGTCTCCAGAGACCAAAACAATTGATCTCTGGAGGCCAAAGTCTCTCACCGTTCAGCCTCATCATTATCTGACAAAAAGTCTCCAGTGCGCAATAGGCCTTAAAATACTTTACACTATTATTTCTCTTGATAACCTAAGGGATTTTAGATAATAATTTTTGCTATCTTAAAGTGCCCAGGGTTTTCATTTAGCTAAAGACGTCCATGGGTGGAACTATGCTTGGACCGAAAACCAGATTGGAAGTCATCAAGCCGACTATTGATTCGTAGTTAATGAGAAATTTGCAAGAATACTAATTTTTCAAAAGCCTTAGATAGGATCGGTAAGATGTTGATGGGGCGGAGATCGATGCAATTACGTTCAGGCCTTTTTGGCACAGGTATTACATTCTAGCTTGGCGGGAATGTTGAGATGGTGAAACAGGTACTAAATATATAAACAACTGGGGAAACCAAATAATTTGCAACAATTTTAGCAAACCTTGAAGAAATCCCGTATGTACTTAAAAAATAAGATTTAATACTACACAAAGCCGCATAAACTTCATCAGTTGAAGCTCTGATGAAGTGGATGGGAACTAAGGTACTTGAATTAAAACTATGGGACAAAAATTCGAGGTTAAGCTTATCAGTTTGGAATTAACAGCAGCAACAGCACCCACCTTTTTGTGATTTCTCCAGGCATCCTTATGTGGTAGCCCAGTGTTGAGATACCTTAAAAAATGTGATTATTTTGTTTCCCGCATTGTAGAACGGTATCTAAGCATTATATATACTTCTATAAAACTAGTAGTTTTATATCGCTTCCATTTTTCGTATACAATATTACAAGCTGACACCAGAAGCACGGACAACTCTGATTAGGTAATTTTTGCGAATGAAAGGAACATATTTCTCATGTAGTTGGATCAAAACATTATTTAGGAGCTCTACTTTGCTGAGTGCATCGAATCTCGGCAAGCTCTCCCCATCTCAGGAACATATTTCGTACTACGACAACGATATTTTGTCAAACATAATATTCCTGACCAAACATAAGGGATGTAACTGGAAGATATTCGAAATTATAATAATTCTCAAGCATTGCGGGTAAGGCATAAATGATTCATCACGCAGATAATAAAAACAATTTCCCATATCCGAAGATTTTTCGTATTACGATAATGATTTATTAGTGTGCGAGAAAATTCTTGTGAAATTGTGAAATGCATTGCTGCAAAATTTGACATTTTTTCAGCATACAGTTGTGAATTGAAGTCTCACAAAAGTGATTTTTAAACAATTGTGTACCAAAAAGTGAGCTCTTACAAAAGTTAAGTGATTGTTAATTAATTGTTGTCACTTGTTACTGCAAAAGAAAGATCATTTAATCGAAAGGTATCCATATATGAGTTATATTATGTTTTCATTAAAAATTTCCGGGCTGATTTTGCAAGAATTTTTATATTATATACCTAGTGGGTTATGATTTCGTGTTGTCCATGTTTTCTTTTCTTTTTAATTCAGCGAATATTATGCTGATTAAAGTAGGAGACGAAAGTTTCATTTATTAATTAGGCATAACATTAGATGCCTTCTTCGAGGGCTTCTTAGGATACAATGGCGAGGATATTTCAAGAAATTAAATATAAGACGAATAAAAATTCAACCGTTCACTTTTGTGATAACTGAAAATTTTCTAAAATTAATTTCTTAATTAAATTTTAAATGTACGCCACGAAAGCAAAATCTGAGCAGGAAACTGCCATTTAATTTTGTATTTTCATTAACATCAGAAGCTCTAAATTTCAATTTTGGGAAATGGTTATTCACATTTGTACTGTCCAAATACTTCATAGACATCTGTTTTTAGTAAAAATTCAACTTTCGGACTGGAAGTAAATCAAACAATACCAAGTAGCTCTTCATTTTCGACCAGAAAATAATCGAATTTTGAAAATTATACTAAGTATGAATCACTCTTATCTGAAAATGATCTTGGTAAGATTTCTAAATTCTTGAGGGGGTTACCACTGAAATCTTAAAAAACACAAAAAGTTAATACAAATTTGCTTCAAATCTGTGCGTACTATCTTGATCAAAATTGCACATAGTTAGAGAAAAGGCATAAACTTAGGTAATGACGTGTCAAAAAGAAAGATATCGGGCGTTTTTTACGTATTTAATTAGCTTTAGAAAACTCTAGAATTCATGAAATTTGCAAAGTTTGGTACATCGAAACGTAATAATGGTTCATCAAATAGATAAATTTGTACTTGAGTATGGAAGATCTTGGGTTGGGAGAGGCAGTGACGGAAAGAAAACCAGTAACAAAGTTTTGGTTACTAATATATTTTCGTTTGAAGGATCCTATTTTCAGAGCCGAATAACTACCAAAATTATGATATTATTTCAAAGAAAGCTGAATTTCTAACAAAGATCGAACCTTTTTCTGTTTATTTTGAAAAACTCAAATTTTTTGGTGCAATGATAAAGGACATAAAGTCAATAATGTTAACCATGGTAACGACAAAAATTTTTCGCTTTTATATATTTTGCATACAATTTGGCGTTTTCAATTCATTTTATTATTGTCAGATGGAGTGATGTGATTTTGGAAGGCTTTCGTTTGTTTTGAAAGCTCTGTGGGCTGAGTATGGGAGAGTGTGTGCCGCCATTTTCTGCATTAGGCATATGTGTGTGTGTGAGGCGAGAAATTTTTTGGTAGGCAATTCTATTCTGGTTATAGGTAACGAATTGTGAGTAACTATTATTTAATCATGGGACGCGTTAGTAAAATTTGGGCCAATAATTATGGAATAAAGAAGAGAAAACTTCTCTTCGTCTCTCTATTGACATAGTAGTTCTTTGGTTATCTAGTTAATAAAATGGCAAACTCACATAGAGTGAGCATTGCAAAATCTATATGGTATATTATTCTTGTAAAAATAAGAATTCTCGGAAGAGTTTTATTTGATGACCGGCTTCAGTAAAATAAATTTGTTCAAGCAATAAATAGTGTCAGTCAAACTACGCGGAAAAGTGTCTGACCAGCAGATAGAGCGCATATATTTCGTTCCACCTTGCCTGCTTCTCACGCAAATCGTTTTATTACTGCCCAACAAAATTTTACGAAAAATCCGACGGCCAAGTTTATAATCTCGCCATGTCTATGCAACCCTACTGCTGTGCAGATACCCGAAATGACCGAAATGTTTTGGAGTGCAAAACACACGAATATCACAGCACCATACAGCTTTGCATGTAGGTACTAAACATAGTGATTTGTTTCAATTTTCAAATTGCATACTTTTATGCGTCTATCTTCACTAAATTTTGGGAACAGAAATTATTGCAAAATAAACCGCTTTCGGCCATTGGCATTAATGCGTCTTTTGAATGCGCCAAAAACTATTACTTATCCCTCCTTATAAGTAATTTCTTAGGAAACATTCGGGTAATTTTCTTTATGATGTTTTCCGAATTACTTTTTAATGATGCCTTCTTAATTACTTTTTAGGAACCATCCAAAGAGTCTTTCCACTGATCTCTTCTGAATCACTTCTTGAGAAATATTCGTAGGTCGTTCTTTATGATGCCTTTTAAATCACTTCCTGAGAAGCATTCATGGATCCTTCTTCATGATGCCTTCTGTAGCAGACATGTTAATGTTAAAAATATATAAAGTCGAATATAAGGAGTCATGCCTCCCCAAACCTTACAAGGAATGATACAACCATACATGATAGTAGTGGGAAATAACAGAAAATTCATGCTGTATCTGCTCGTGTGGATTAACCACAGTCACCAATTACGTGCAATTGCAGTACATCTTCTGAATATTTCCTTACAAAATGATTTACTGGCGCTAGCACCATGGCCTTCGCTCAAATTTAGGTCGTGGTTGTTGAAGCTTATAGAGAAAACAGCAAGCAAGGATACCTGTACCTGAGCGTCGCTTAGCTCGAGGTGTTTGAAGCACGACAGAGCCTATTCTTGTAAACGCGATGCAAGCTTTGTTTTAATTGAAAACAGCTGCCAAAGGGTCTATGATAAGCCTTCGATGTAAAGACGGCTTCTTAGAATATTATCGGCGTGGCATGGCAAAGCAAACATTTAAAGGAACAATTTTAACCCGTAACTGGCCAAATTCAGCGAAACTACACAACAGCGAACAAGTCATTGTGCATCGTTTTACTGAGTGTTATTACATTTAAAGCAAGAGATTAATTTTGAAATAATTTTTTTTTTATTTTTTCGTAAAATGTAATAAATTTTATAAAATACTTAACCCAATCGTTAAATAAAAACAAAATAAATCTGCAGATTGGAAAAGTTTCAATCAGTGTCCTAGAGAATTTATTGGTCGGTCTGTTTTGCTTCTAAGGGTTGTTGATGAATGCACGTTTGAATTTAATACAATTCTAAGTCATGGCATGGGTGAATAAATTCAGTATTTATACAGCAGATCTTAACAACAGCAAAATCAAGCAATCAAAGTGAAATAGTCTGCTTTTCGCACCAATCAATTGCATATATGTCCAAAACTTAAACACTATCCAAAGCGAAAAAGTTCTTTTTGACCAAAATGTTAGAATCTTAGCAACACGCAAAGGCAGCAAAGGTTTCTGGTACCTGGTCAAAACCATCAGGAGCAACTTCAGCAGTAAAGTGGTTGTTGATTGTCTGAATAAAACTAATATTTTGACTGTTAGATTGACTTCAAATTCTCCTTTTCTACGTACTTCTCAGCTCCCTTGTGGATGTATACAAGAGCCAATACGCATCCGTGCCAGAGATATGGTCAAAGTTCTTAAGGAGATCAACGTCTCCATAGCTGCAGCTCCTGATAGTTTCAAGTCCCCGTTGAATAAAACATATGCCTCATTTGTGGCTAAAGCTCTGGGAAAACTATTCTACTTGTCTTATTCGACAGAAAAATTTCCAATTGCTTAGAAACTAGCTTTCGTTCAGCCTATTTCCAAAAAAGGAAAGGGTAGCGATCCCTCAAATTATCGACCAATTGCAATCACTTTGATTCTCCCAAATGTCTTTGAATCAATCATTAGCTCCAAAGTAATGAGGTATCTGGAAACTAATCAAACCCTCAACGATCGTCAATATGACTTTACTTTTCCTGACTTTTCTTATGGAACGTTGAAACCGTAGTCCTCACAATTTTGGTGAACTCAAAATCGGTGCCCTAAATATTTCAAAAGGATTTTGATAGTGGCTGGCATCCAGCCCTTTGTAAAGTGTTTTATTTGGTCGCTTAATATGGATTATAGTAGATGACGTTACATCTGAATATCAGCCAATAAATACCGGGGTGCCTCAGGGCTCGCTTATCTCTCCATCTCTCTTCTCATTTTTTATTAATATTCTGCTTTCCCTTGCTTTCAACCCCACCGATTGTTTTGCCGATGACAGTACCCTTAATTTCGTTTACTCCTTTGACACTCTTACTGACTACAACGGAAATGTCTGCCAAACCAGATTGCATGATTGGATCCTTGAATAATAACCTTGATAATGTTTTCGTTTGGATCAAACCGAATTGCATCGAATTCAATACATCTAAATTCCAAAGCTGTCCCATCTCTTTAAAACAAAATCATAATTTGTCTACTCCCGTTTCTTTTGATGGAGCACTCACTGCTTGACGATACACCGTCCTTATGCATTCTTGACATTCATATGTGCAGTAAGCTTAGCTGAACAGATCACATCTTCCCTGTTGCCGAATCAGCAATGAAATATCTTGGATTTCTAAAACGGGGAAAGAAATATTTCAGCCCATCGATTCTACCGCTCCTCCATAAGTCCTACATCAGACCATTCATAGGCCGGTGCTGCTCGCAGGGCCTTAGCTTTATTGGATATTGTCCAAAAGAGTGCTTTTAGCTCATTGGCGATGTGAAAAAAACGTGTCATATGGACACACTCGAGCTCCGCCGTAATGTAGGCTGCCTTTCACTCCTACATTGCTACATACGTGGTCAATGTTCTGATGAAATATTTTGTCTGATCCCTGATTCCTGCATATAATACTCGCACTGCAAGCCACGCACATCTTTTTACCCTTCAAAATGCTTTCGGTCGTAGAGTACAACTTCGTGATTAGTTGTTATCTCGAACTGTGCGAACGTGAAACAAACTAGCATTTTCTGTCTTTCTTCCGGCATGCAATCTGCGAAAGTTTATGAGTGACATACATCAGCACCTTCGTCAGCCTACTCATATTCCCTACTTGCTTTCTTTATCACCTTCTTGCCATGCTGTGATTTGCATCATAGCTCATAGGATATCGCCTCAGCTTGGCTTAATAATATCTAAAACAAAAGAAGTCACACTTTCTTAACTTGCCGAGGAAGTCATATACGGACAAGGTATGTATTCCATCTGTTCTGTTACTGCTATTTTAAATAAATGTAAATTTTTAATTCCTGCATTTTGCAGAGATACAATTTATGATGATTCCTGAATTTGAATAAAATGCATCTCCCTATTTTTACTAACTAAAATGGATGCTTGGGAAGTTTTACACTTTCACCATTTACAAACCAAAACAAAATGAATAATCACATCCCCTTTGACTTTTCGGAGTGGCAAAGAACCTTGAGCAACTTTCTTCGTTGCGAGTGGTAACCACGTGCTAATCTGTTCGATTCGTATCTTTTAAATGATAAATTTTGTGCATTTGAGATTTGCGAGTGTCTTCAAACTTTTGTTCAGTTTTCAGCATATACCATTTTTAAACCATAGAGTTGCGCCCCTCCCCCTCACAAGAATCCTGGAACCGCCACTGAGTAGAATAGCATTGAAAGAATTGCAATTTTTTTAAAATGATCAATTAATATTGAGACCTTCAACAGCGGAGCTAATTAGAATTATATATTCGATTTGGGAAAGAAATTTTCATCACTCGTAACGGCAATGCATCAGGACCGGTTTAAGCGAAAATATTATATTTGCATTAAGCAGACAAAATCACAAAACCATGAAAATATTTTATTTTTATAATTTCAATCAAAATACCATAAAGCTATCCTTATAGAAACTGAAACTTGCATTCCAACAATGTTATTGTCGAAGCACGTACACATATATTTATCTAGGCAGGTAGGTATGCAGGTATAAATATATAGGTAAAAAAAAACACGCAACCAATTCCCATAATTTATTCTTACCTATGAAGTTGAATATATGTAAATAAATTTTTTAAAACTTCCTGGTGCAGTCGCTGATTCAAATAAAAATCGAGATTGCAGCGGAAGTTTATTGTGAAAAAAATCAATTTTCAATTTATGTATTTCAGTCGAATCGAAATAATCATCGTTTATCCAGAAATACCAACGATTTAAACACACAAATTAATGAGGACTGCTTACAATCAATTAAATTTAGGTGTTTATCATTTTGATGGGATGAAAATAAATTTTCAGATGAATATTTTACTGGCTTTTAAATGGAAAATTGGACGTCGATGACAACATTTACATAAACCGTGTCCGTAATTAATTATGGAATCTTGCGGAATGTTTTCCCAAGTGGATATTGAAAGTAAATATTCTGTGTGTGTATGTATTGACATTACATATATCTACTATAAGTATATTGAACTTATAATTTATTATTTAGTCTAGAATTTTTTCTGTATTTTTTTTTTTACATAATTTTATCAAAATAACGGTGCAGAGTTATAATATGATTTTCTTAAAGTTGGTAATAAATGTAAACCCGTTCCTTCCCATTCAAAGCACACGTAATTATTATCATTTTTCTTCCAAGACTCTGGCTCTAAGATGGAATTGACAACATCAGGCGTACCAAAAGCGAATAAGTAATTCATCTATATACATATACAACACACATTACGTATTCAGTACCAACATCCTACAGGAAATCAGAAACAAACCCGAAAGACCCCTATAATTGGTTTCATGGACATAAAAAAAAGAAAAAAAGAAAAAAAAACAAATCATGTAATTTCTATCAAAAAGTACAGAAAGGCGAACACCCCTAATTTGTGGGGCGTTCTGTTGACACATGGCGCCCCACAAATCCAATGATTCACTGGTAATCTTATGTTCTCTGTTGCTTTTCCCGACAACAATGTTGGCGATATCTGGATGAATGAAAGAAAGCAAAAATCGATAGGAAAAACATCTGCTGTTGGATTTTGATTATTTTCATGTTTCCCAAAAAAATTTTCTCGGTTTCCGATGTTTTCCCAAAGGCGCGAATAAATTCAATATTCTCTTTTTAGTCATTATGATGATGATGGCGGCTGGAAACAGGAGTCGTTGTGCGTGTTTTATATCTTCTTATTCTTGGAGTGTTCAGTCAATTGGAATAAGCTTAATATAACCGGATTAAAGCAGAGATTTCGCCAACTTGGGACCATCCATCCTGGTCCGGAGTTAGAAGATGCTTTCGTTTTAAACAGACCACATTATACACACGATTCAGTACACTAACAACACTACGCGTGTTCCATACCATGCTTATGTCGATAAGACCTCCGGTATTTATGGGATACAACATACGGCGAATATACTTTGTGGTAGTATGGGCCTAATGGGAGGGATAACTTGTAGAGTAGTTTACACTTATCCATCAACAATTACATCACAGTCTTATGCGTCCTAATAAATTGTCACATATTGACCGGCGAGTTCAGAGGATCTGCACAGTTTGTGCTGGTAAAGGCAACCTGTTTCACAGTTTCTTCATTTGCCCAGCTTTGCAGGTTATAATGGATTTCGTGCGCGGTATGTGTCAGTTGATCCACCCGAATTTCGGCATTACTAGGACATCGTTTCTATGGGGACCAAAGGTTTGTAGTCGAGCCAACTGTTTGCTTAGCTTAGTATTGACACTGGCCAAATCAAAAATTCATTTGTACTATATGAGAGTCGAAGATGGGAATGACAACACTGACTAACAACACCAAGCACAAACATTTAAAATGCACTTTATTTATTGACAGATTTAAGAGAATGTCTTGAGTATCTGGAAACAATCACTGACACATTCAACATGGTACATGGCAACCACTATTGTTGGTGCAGAAGAGTGCTCTTTCCTTTCGCTGGTGATATAAGGCCACAGAATTTGCAACACTAGTCCACAGGGCTTCTCCCCGCCTTGGAACCGTTTCAAGTGCTGTGGGAAAGACAAGCACTCCGATAGGGATTTTCAACTGGAGGGATAATGAGGGCCATTTGTAGGGGCTCATTGACCACGACTTTTTGTTTCTGTCTTATGACCTTAAGCTGGAATCGTTTCCCAGCACATACCGAGATTTTAAAAATATTAGCTATAACCGAATTTTGACTGAGTGTCGACAGATATTTTGGAGAGATGTCTATGCTTCTAACTCTTTGGATGATAAGGTTGATGTTTTTACAGGTGTGCTGGCTGATCTGTATGACAGGAATGTACCACTCCTGGCGCGATGCACAAGGGCTAAGGGGTGTCCGTGGCTAACACAAGAAATACATACCATAATGGCTGAACGCGTTTACTTATATAGGAGATATAGATTCACACAATCAGCTGAGATATACAGACTACAGACGACATTAGCTCGTTCGTAATAGGACCAATTGCATGATCAGGTCTTCTAAGCGTGCCTACTTTGGCGGTAAGCTAGACGTAAATTTACCTCCGAAGAAGTTGTGGCGAAACATACGCAATATGGGTATATATGGAAGTGATCCTCCAAAGGTAAGTGGAGATCCCAATATTTTAAATGATTTTTTTGTCACGAATTCCATGCCAACGTTTCTGATTGCAGCTCTGTTACGGAAAACTTTCCAGTTGATGGCTTTGACTTGTGGAATATTGACGAAAGGGAGGTATTGCTGGCTATGTGTGCAATTAAATCTGATGCAACAGGGCCAGATGAGCTGCCTCCTCGTTTCATTAGAGCGATTGCACGGGAAATAATCTCAAAGTTTTAATAACCCATATATATAACCACTGTTTAATGACATCTAAGTTTCCCACCAAGTGGAAGCAAGCGTTTACAATACCTATCACCAAAAAGTCTTCTTTGCTTCTTTGTTAAGGTATTGGAGTAGATTATGTATATGCAGACCATAGACTACATAAATAAAAACGTCTACTTGACTACATGCCAGTCTGGATTTCATAGCTGTGAAACTCCTATGCTTAAAATTTCGTGCGATGTTCATGAAGCTCTAGATGATGACCATCTTACAATTCCCGTATTGCTCGATTTCAGCAAAGCATTTGATTATATTTATCATGATAAGCTACTGAAAAAGCTATTTTGAGGATTCTTTTTCTCTTCATCTGTTGTTCAGCTCTTCAAGAGCTTCATAAGCGGATGTAGTCAACTTGTAAAAGTACAGAGCTCCCTCTCTGACGTGGCGAATTTATATAGTGGTGTCCCCCAAGATTCAATACTTTGCCCACTCTTGTTCAGTCTTTATATAAATGACCTGACCGACATAGTCAATGATTCTGCAACACATCTGTATGCTGTATGATTGGTCTATACAAAAAGCTTAGCACTAAATCCTGTTAAATTATGTTGTCTGGCGATCTATAGAAAAGACATTGAGACTGATAATTTACCAACAGTAATTATAAATAACACCAGACTTCCCCATGCCGAGATTCTGCAAAGAGCCTGGGTTTTGAGCTTTATTCGCAGTTCTCTTGTTGCAACCATATCAGTGCTACAATTGGAAAAAATATATGGGTGTCTACGGAAGCTGTGGCTGATTTCTAACTTACTTTCGCTTCATATGCGAAAAATAACTGGTTAAAGCCCTGGTAATACCTCATTTTACCTATGGTTGCATAATATTCTCATATCTGGACTCTGTATGTCGTAGAAGACTCCTGTTTGCATACAATGACGCGTTACGCTACGTATTCGGGCTGCCTCGGACCAGTCACATATTGCCTTATATATCGACCTTGCTTGGTTGCCCTCTAGAGGGCTACTTAACCCAACGCAGAATAAAAGTTCTACATAAACTGATATACAATCGGAAGCCATCGTATCTTTTCGAGAAACTGAATTTCTTGCAATCGACTAGACATAAGAAACTCTTGATCGCTCGTTGCAGGTTGCGATATGGACAGCGTTCTTACATTTTCCAAAGCATTCGCAAGTGGAATATTTTATCATGTGATGTTCAATGCACGACTGTCGGCAGAACTTTTGCAGAGCTTATTAAATCAGCGGATATTTGTTAAAAATCATTGGCAGTTTGAGTGTCTATCAGTTTTTCGTATATATCTGTTTTATTTATCTTCTATCTAATCTCTGTACAATATTACTCTCTCTTCTTTTCATATTGTATTAGTTTAGTGTAATTTAGTTTATTTTATTTTGATCTTGCTTGTTCCTTAGTTTTTTTTTTTTAATAATTCACGTTTTGCTTTTGCTTTTTATCTTATTTAATTTTAGTTTTATTTTTCATTTTATACTTTTTCTTTTAATTTTTTTTCCCCAATTCACTTTGTACAATAAGATTTTGTAATCTTTGTACAGAAATAAATGATTATTGTTATCGTTATTGTGTTACAATCGGCATAACAGAGCAGGTTGCATTCGCGGGACTCTATAAAGGTATCGCATAATTTTTTTCGTTGGTTCGGCTATTAAATTCTAATTCGGTCTCGGTACTAAATTTGTTGTTTAACAGGTTGGCACCGGCGGCGATAGTTATAGTTTTCACTGTAAGACCGCGGCACTCGAGTTCATGTTTCAATTCATCTGGTGGCGCGGTACTATCGTACCCGACCATCTCCTATTTAGATGATACTTTCACAGTTTGTAGGGAATACCAAAATAGCTCTCCCATTATTTTTTCCCTCTACTACCCCCCCCCCCCCCACCACACGCGAGGGCTTAGAAATATAGAAATATCGGAATTTTACGATTATACGTCATTTTCAAAAAATTATATCTCCAGAATGGAACAACTGATTTTTCTGATTCAAATGTCAAATAAAGCTCAAAGCTTTTTACAAAATAATCAAAAAAAATAGCAGTACCGAACGAAGTTTTTTTTATTAATAATAGTATTTTTTTTAATACCAGTATTCAAACACTTTTTCTATTTTTATTTTTCACTTAGGAACCTTACAAAAATTGCGATCATATTCGACTTTGTTTTTGAGATATGAATTTTTAAAGTCACCGTATACCCAAAGTTACCTGTATGGGAGCATTCGACTGAAGAGAATCTATTATTTTTTTTCCTACTGGGGACCTCTTTTTTTTTTTTTTTGTATATCTATTGTAAAGCTAGAAGCCTCATCTAACTATGTACAAAAAATTGCGA
This sequence comes from Dioctria linearis, assembly GCA_963930735.1. NCBI lineage: Eukaryota > Metazoa > Arthropoda > Insecta > Diptera > Asilidae > Dioctria > Dioctria linearis. Next base: position 66,983,219 of record OZ005741.1, read on the forward strand.
TAGTAGTTGGCTTCGGTGGAATAAGGTGGAATTTTTCCGAAATAAAGGCTGATGGTTTTTCAGTAGCAGCAACTTAATTAAAAAGTAATAATTTATGAACTAATTTTGCTAAATAAACGACAGGGAATAATGACGTGTGATATTTCCTAAATGAAAGATGACAGAATATTTATAAATTTAAGAAAAAAAAAGTGGCTTAAATTACGGGAATAATTTTAGTTTAGATAATTAGAATCCTATCAAGGTATGTAATAAAAGGAATTATTTTTAGGACAAATACGGGTTGTAATTAACTTCTTCTATTTAGCCCTTTTCGAACTGAAAAATTGTTTTATTTCGAGAAATGAACGGAAAATGAGTTTTTTATCAAAAGGGTTCAAGAAGGCTTTCAAAGCTTTGCTATACCTATGTGTGCTTATGAAACAAATTCGAAATGCTAAGCAAATATAAAATAGTTTGTAAATTTTGTTTGTATTTTCTATTTGTAAAAAATCAAATAATTTAATTTTGAAGTATAGTATACATTTAGACTTTTTTTCTGACTAATTTTCAGTGTTACTAATACAATACGGTAAAACTATCAGTACCGGCCACAAAAGTAAAATTCTCACTGGCAGAAATCAAAATACTTGTGATTTGTTCATTAAAATTAGCACCGTCATCCGTCAGTACTGTGAACATCAAATTGATGGAAATGTTAAAAGTTTAGAATAACTTAAGATAGCCTACCAAAATATTAAAAAAAGGCGGAATATTTCTACAGTTTTTGAAGCAGTCTCATTGGTTTTCTTACAATATTGAACCATATACTTATAAGAAATTGAAAGAGCGATTGAATTTCTAAGCGGCTACAAAAAATTTTCAAAAACAAACGTAGGGGACAAAGGATTAATAGTTTACTTCTCTTATCAGTTCCTTCACGCAGATCCATAAGAAAACGTATAAATTTACGCCTCCTATGAAAAATTCACAACATATCTTCAACATAACCTTTACCTTTGCCTATCCTGATGTGGTATATCAGCTGACTGAACACAGTTGAGCAAAAATTGATCATGAGTAGGATAGTAAATAATATTTATTATTTAGTAAATAGTAAATATTATTTATTATTTATTAGAGGCGGGATTGAGTTTTACTTTTGCGAGATTCATACAGAGTCTACAGATAATTGTCAGCCTACTGTATATAAGCAGAGCATCAAAAGACAAATACCAAGGTTCTGTCCTAACAGTTTGTTAGCTGAAGGCCGGAAATTAAAACATCATGAAGAAATTTTGAGACTACACTGTGTGTTTCGATCAACAGTGCATGGTAATGTCATCAGGACAGCAATGACACATTGAACTGCCTGTTGTCTATACTACAGTGAACTCAGATGCCCAAAGATTGGTGGTGGACATATAAAGATTTATTTAGAAATCTACATATGAATCTTTTTAAGCAAAATTATAGCAGGAGATCGCCCTGCACTACTGATCGAAATACACTCTCAATGAATTATTTTGATAGAAATATTTGCAAGATTTTATAGATGGACTTTTCTAACTTTTATAATGTTCTCAAATTGTCAAGCATTTCTGTCTTTTCTTTTTCGGTTTACAAAAGACCAACATTCGACAATCTTTCTTGAATCATTGTAGGTCAGTGGTAAATTTTTATTAACTTCAATTTTGCTAGAACTTCACTCACATAAAGCTATCATCATTGGCAAGTTCAGAAAAACTCTGAGCCCGATTTCAACATTTCGATATTATTCTTAGAGGTTATAGTCGTGAGTTGATTGAAGCAAATCCAAAAGCGGCTTTTCTCAGACTATTATCGTCCATTTTGCTCAGAAGACCCCCCAGAAAGGAATACAAAATGTTCGGAAACTTGTTCCCTTCGTATCTCCACGTCAGTTAGAATAAAAGAACATCAGACGATTAAAAAATTGGTGTACCTGTACGAAGCTTTTGTCTTGTGGCAATACTGAGGTCATCATCTTGTGATTCAAATCGTTGGAAACGCTTCTTTTTTCTTGTTCCTGTATTCTTTAACGTTTACTGGTATAACCATATCTTCAGAAAATTTTATAGCGCTGGCAAAATATTCTACCATGTCAGGATCACGAAGCAATTTCAGCCTTCTCAAGCGGGCAAATTCAAATCAAGAACAAAAAATATGTTTAAATATACAGTTATAACTCGAAAATAATTAACTACTTATATTTATTAAAGGCAAACGTCGATAATAATATTTTTTTCGTCGCCTCAACGTCTGCACCTCACTTGCTTTACTCTTGTTACACTTGTTACTTGTTCACTTTGTTTCTTCCTTATTCCTCTTCGAAAAATGAAAAATTATTTTTGATTGTTTTTCATGCTTTTCAAAGCCATTTCAAGCCATTTCTTATTTCGTACAAATAATCTCCTAAAGATTGATACAAATTAGAATAGTCTATAAATCCAATCATTTTTCATGGAATCGCTTGTTGGCAGATCGTAAAAGGAGAAAAAGTCGAATCCAGGTGATCAGGTTGGCCATTTAAGTATCTTGAAATAGATATGCTTCGAGTAAATGACGACTATATCTGATATAATCACATTCAAAGTGGATTTTTGTGGTTTTGGGAGACCGACAACTATGACGTTCCTCTAAACCGTCCGTCCAACAAGGATTTATAGGTGGTACACAAAAGGTTTAAAAACGAAGAGTAGAGTCGGACTGGGCGTAAACGGCCCTAAATGCCCTATCTTAAAGCCCCTGCGATCTATCTTTAGCGTGTTCAAGGCTGAGGTATTAGCCATAGAAAAATGCGCCAATACCTACATTAAAAAATCCATGAACCATCAATATCCTATCGGATAGTCAATCCGCCATCAAGGCCTCAATGTTCTTCACTATTAACTCAAGGATATTCTGAGAGTGCCTGCAAACCCTTAGAAGTTTATCGAGGAGAAACAAAGTTATCCTCCTGTGGGTACATGGACATGAGAGCTATAAAGGCAATAAAATTGATGACGGCCTAGCCAACTAAATGTTACCTCAGCAGAGCTACGCTAAATAGCTGATAGAGCAAAGAAAAATCATATTATTACGAAAGAATACAAGGATTACATAAGATAAAAAAGTTTATCGGCACCTCTGGCGATTTTTTCTTCCAACATTTTATCCAAAAGCTTCATTATCGTAAAAGTATTTAATTAACTGGAACGGTGTATCCAGTTCCATGATGGCTTCCGGCAACCTATTCGTTTCTTTAAATATCAAATTTTGCAGTTTCTGCAGATTCTGATAAGACATTAGGAATTTCGTTTATGTTTTCATCTTCAGCTGTAACTAATTCTACGAATTCATTTTCACCCAAAATATCATGCAACTTCTCCTCATTTACAAGAACTAATTCTTTAACGTTAGAAAGTAGCGGGTCTGCGGAGAATTCTGTACATTCAAAATCTCCTTCTTCCTCAGAATCTTCATCTTCGTCGTCAGCGTCACTTCCACTTTGAATATCTTGTAATACGTCGTTGTCAGTATGACGTTTTCTTGAACTTGAGCCGTACATAGTCTAAGGACCAAAATATATTTTAATGGTAATGATAATGACTAATAGCATAGATGGCACAGGAACTAGATGTCGCATAGCATACTAGAGCAGAGTATACAAATTGTGAAATGGGTAGTGCATTCTGGAATGGGCCACAACACGGTTTAGAGTGTACCGAGAGCAAATGTTTTTTTAACAACAGTTTTCTATTCGTTTGATCGACCTCCTCTGCACTTCAGATACGAAAAAATATGAATCACTCGACGTACACATCACTTCAAATGTTGTGGTCCATTCCGGAATGGACCACCCAGCCATATAAATTTTGTACACTTTTTTGGTATTGCATGCGACATCTAGTTCTTGTGCCATCTATGCTAATAGGTAAATAATTTATTAACATGAAAAAAGAAGAGGATCATACACTCTGGAATTGCAGTAATAGACTTTTAAACGTATGCAATTAGTAAAAACGAAAAACTCTAACAAATGAAGTGCTAACGCATACTGTACCATACCTATATGAATCATACTCCTTTCTAGCCATAATGGTTTTCTTAAAAAAAGCAAACACTTCTTTTTTTTATAATAGCGTTTCATCTAAGGAATCCCAATAAAATTTTCTTAAGAATTTTCCTTTGCCTGGAATAACAAATTTTATCGTTGAAACTAGCGATTTTTTAAATTTTCACAGTACACACTTCTCATGTACTTTACTTATGTGTAATTGAAGCTGAACAATTGTATGAATAAAACGATTTCTCAGAATGTAAGGGAGAACGATTCTAATAAGAATAACAGTGCAGCCGTAGACAAACGATGCACTGCTAGGGGAGGGGATCGAAATATTTACTTTGATACATATATGAATCATTATGCATTTAAGGGTTAATATTTCTGGCGATTTGTATCAATTTTTTTATTTTTCGATCATCAAAAATCTGTTGAGATTCTATGTATAACATATGAGGAAATCTAGAATCCAGTCTAGCTATCGAATAAAAATTTGCACTGAAGAACTTGTTTGAAATAATTCTGACATAATTAAATAATTTTGCTCAGTATTAATATAAGTAGGACAAAATTCATTCAAGATTTATTAATATTTAAAAATAATTTCATATATTTCCTTCATGGAAGCCCTCAGATTTCGGCCCTACTAGATAAGTTCGTACATTAAATGAAATTCAACAATAGATTCTACAATTGAACTTGATCATCACCAATTCTTTGATGTATTGCTGATTTTTTGTTTATTTTTGATTTTTTTTTTGCAGATTGGCACAATTTGAGAATCTCCTGAAAGAATTATTGAATCAAATTTTTTTTGCTAGAACTATTGAAAATGATAAAAACTTGATTCGAGAAATAATTTGAAAAACAAAACACCACGATACACGCATGACGCAATAATTCTTCGCCGCATCAAGAGAAAAAGGAGGAATATTTTAAATCCTTTCATTAAATAAAAAAAAAACAGCAGCGGAAATTAGTTTCGTCCAAGTTCCTCTGAAGTTCCGATAAGAGAATGAAAATTTGCATTGTCCTATTTACATTTTACAGATAATTGTACCAAAACTTTCGGGACGAATTTTAAATTCATCCGAATTGCATTAATTTGTAGAGTAGGTAAGAAATATGGGAGGACTTGCCATAAGCTTAGAGATATGTATATAAAATAACCCATGAATCCGACAACGCCAACCCAGAATAAGAAAAGTTAATTAAAAAAAAATTAAATTAGTCTTAACATTTTTTAATTTTATTTAAAAAATATGCATTCCTTTCTTTCAATGATCGCAGGATAGCATTACGACTGGATACTTTTTAAAGAAGTTCAAACCTAACTCCAAAATTGTAACTGCACTAAATATGGGGTGAACTTCCGAAACGGGGTCTCGCCCAATTAAATAATTATAGGATGATATCCTTAAGAAATTCCATAACATACTATATAGGTCTTTATATGCGGAAATGCTATTTAAGGACGAAGAGGACCTCCAAAGTTTGAAAGTCCCTTTACAATATATCAGGAATTACAGAACATATCCAAACAAGACGGGTATCGTTATAAAAGTTATGTTACTACATTTTAAAAGAATTATAACACATTCCAATTTGTATGGTACTTTTCGCGATATAACAGTTTTTTTAAAAATGGTCCTGTTTTTTTTTTTTTTTTTTTTTTTTTTTTTTTTTTTTTTTTTTTTTTTTTAAACCCATTATTGAAGTATACATTTTTTCTGATATGAGAAAGCCTGAACCAAAGGTTTTATAACACTAAGATATTGCAGGTACATTGTGTAGTTTGGCCCACTGACTTATAACAATGGACTGAGCGTATTGTCATTTTCCTGTAGGAAAGCATGGCACAAGTTTTATAGTTCTCTCTTTCGCCCTATGGCAGAGTTGGAGCTACCAACACAAAATATTGCATTCTGGAACGTTTGCTTATGCAATTTGATATTTTTATGTTGGCTACAGATGCAATCACCTGAGAAGGAATAACTTAAAGATAGTATTTACCATGCTCCGTCTCTCTTGCCCATAAGTATTATTCAGTTAAGAATAACTTTTGAAAACTAAAGTCGGAATGAGTTGAATTTCTTATAAGCGATTAAAATATAACTTGGGCACAAGAAAATATATTTTTTAAATTTATTTCGATTTTCGAATGTAAGATTTCATCTGATTAGTTGAGTTTTACATGTTTTTTATGTAATCGTTTTAAAGGGTGGTCTTACGGTGATATACAGAACACGATATTTTTTGTGCCACATGAAATAGCAAATCGCTCAGTCCATTGTTATAAATCGGTGGTTTGGCCTTGGTTATGTGGAATCTCAGTGATTCCACTTCTGTTGAGAAATTATTAAAACTTCGCATTGTATGTATAGGGCCTCCAGTAATCATGAGCAACACAGCCTGGACCTGATGTAGAGAAGCCCTCAATATTTTCCAATTTTTTTTAGAAATTTACTGTAAATATTTTCTTTAGAATTTGTATGCATTCGGCCGACAACATGGGGGTGGCTAATAATTTTTATGAGCGTAGATGCTAGTTAAGCAATAAGCATTAATTTCTTAGAAATTTACAGAAAATGTTTCGGCAGAATTTTTATTCATTTAGTGGCCGAATGGAGTTATTTTCAGATGCAACACTTTCTTGTGTGCTGTTGTCGTTTTACAATTATTTGCAGTGAGCACTCCAGAATTTTAAAGAAAACAAAATAATGACTCTCATGGCAGAAGAACATTTGTGTGTATGTGGAGCTAATTATACAGCTCCAGTTAAAGGAAGTAGACATGTGCTGCGTTCCTTTTCTCGTTCTGAATGAATCTGTATGTATGTATCGACAGAACGATGTCATAATTTAATTCTGTGCTCATAGAAAAGGAACGAAACAGAACCATTTCAAATGCTTGACATTTCTTCCACTTGATAAAAGCAAGTATAAATTCGTAAAAATTATTGTTTATGAAAAATTAAGCTATTTTCCAACAAAGGCAACTTAAACTAAACTAATACCACTTCGTCCAAATTGTAAACAATACATTCATGAATACAAATTAAAATCGTTCTGCTTGAATCCGGGAAAAACTCAGGTGCATTCAGAACGATTCGGAGTCCGAAAAAAGCGATGACAGATTGAAACTAAATCGTTCGGTCCGAGAAAAAGAACGACATGGATTGAAAAAAATCATTCTGAACGAGAAAAGGAACGCAGCAATGTTATACACCAAATTGAACGTTAGAGTTCAGGCTTTCTCATATCTGAAAAAATGTATACATTAATAATGCGTTTTTCACAAAAACTGACCATTTTTCAAAACAAAAACAGGATGATTTTCAAAAAACCGTTATATCTCGAAAAGTACCCTACAAATTGGAATGTGCTATATAGTCCTCTTATTTTCTATTCCAGGTTAGAACTTCCTTTGTGAATCCTATTATGGTTGCCAAACTGTAGAGCTTGTTCAATAGAAATCCAAAATTTGTCAGTCAGTTCTTTAGAATATATCCGCAAAATAAAAGCCAAGAACGGATATTAATTAATTTCATTGGCTTTAAAAAAAAAAAAGCCTAATTATTACCATTAGCCTTAATTAGACACCAAAAAATTTGTTATCCCTTTTTACAAATTCTTCAAAAATTATTATTGTTTTCGTTTTTTTTTTCAAATGCGAAATAATTTTGTTTTAATAAAGACCATCCATTCTCACCCGCCATCAGTGAGAGCAAATTACTATCTGGGGTAATGTTTTTTAATGGACTGGTAAAATTTACGAGTAATACCGGGGACAGACTTGCGGTTTTAAATTGAGATATTGATATTGAAATTATGTCATATACCAATTATAGAATTTCAGAGACATACTCGCGGTTTACGATACTGAAAATTAATTAGAGAATTTATCATTTAATTTGTCATTTGACTTTAAAAATGTCAGCGCACGCGCTAGCAAATATTTGGAATTTTCTTGCCAATATGGAAAATAAAAACGAAACAGACACTTCAGGCCTGAAGCAAAGTTGAAGCTTTTCAGCCAGCTTAAGATTTTGTTGACAATGTAAATCAATGTAGAAGAACACAATTTGAACTTTAACTTATTTGCCAGCTTTAAGTTGGCTTGAGATTTGATCAAATTGCAAATTTTAAGCCCAATGACTGCCAACTTGAGGGAAGTTTTAATGTTGCCAACTGTGCAAATGTCGAATATTAGATGAGAATGGCTTCTGTTGACACATTTAAGAAGTAAACAGCTACCAAAAATTTTAAAATAGAAGAAAACTTATAGAGTTAGTAAAAGATAAACAGTTTCTGTGGAACAAAAAAAAAACAGTATTATTTTTACATATAATTGGCACATCTCAAAACTATCCAAAAAAGTATGCATTTATCGTAGTTTTGGAAAATTGGAAATATTAACTGTCGTTCCTTAAGAAATATTCTCAACATAAACAAGTTAAAGTTCAGTTCAGCTTTTTCAGTCAGCTTGAGCAGAAAGTTGGGCATAAAGTTGGTTGAAAAGCGCCAATTGTGTTTCAGGCCTGAACATGACAAGTGTCAAATATTAAATATCAGAAAAGTTGCGCCAACATTTCAGCATAAAAGTTGATTCTAAAAGGTTCGTGTATTAAATGACTATGGTTTAAAACTAGGGTCAATAAATTTTAATAAACTGTCTATACCGCGATATTTTTTCCAATTTCAATATTTAGTTCCAATATTCTACATACTGATCGTACACCGAGTGTAACAGAGTTATTTCTCAGTATATAGAGACACACTTGCGGTTTAGTGCAAATGGCAATATTAAAATTACCAGTCTGTTTCCGGTATTATATGAGGCGGTTATCTCATCAATCATAAACGCGATCACTAAAACTTCGATTGTGACAACTCTGTCTATCACAAATACCAACTTGTCAACAAATATACGGGGTTATTTTATCGACGCACTTACCAGTGTCAATGTCATTTGAAGTAATTTGAACCAAACGCAGTTCAGTAAAGGCAGCAGAAATGGCAAAATAATTATTAATTTTCATTGTCTTATGAAGTTCTATTAACAAATAAGAGGTGTCTGGAATGAAAAGTGTTCGGAGAGTCACAGTTATATAAGTTAAGACGCAATCACATAGCTTTCCCATAGAAAAATAGGAGGATCATATTACATCCTCACGATGCAATACAACGGCGGCGCGTCAACGTTTTTAGTAATTGGGAAAATAAATTGTAAAAGGTCTTTGCTTTTGATTACCATTACGCATTTCAGTTGTATTTTAGATTTCGTGAAATTCGGATAAAATTAACGTAGTAATTTTAAATAAAGATATTATTGTTTTAATTTTTTTTTTAATTTCCTAATCCGAATTTATTAACGTAGGTTTGTGTCCTGAAAAATGAAAAAAATTATATGCAATTAGCCTGACCGAGGCATAAATCAGAGTTGTGAGTACCAAGATTTGCAAGTTTCATCAATTTTTCAATGCGAATTTCTGGCAGACTATTTGTAGCAGAATAATTATTTATATATTAGATTAAAGGTAACGAAGAAGTCTAGTAAATAACCTCGGCAAAAGTTAAACAAAATTATTTTTTCAAATCAAATTGCTGTTAGTAGGTATTCTCATTTTTTTAGATTGTGACTATTTTAGAAAGATAAAGCCTAGTTCTAGCAAATAACGTCGAGTTTTTTTTAATTTTGAGTGGCGCTTTTTTTAATGATTTGACTCCAATAGTACATGTTTTTCTTTCGATATCTCACCAACGAGAAATTGAAATATTTTATGGAAAGTTGTTGAAATACAAAGCAAAATAGTATCTTTAACAATCATGTGCTAAAAATATTTAGGAGAGTTAATTCTTCTTAAAAATTTTCAATTTATTTGAACTGCAAATTTCCATTTTTCGTCTTAAATTGTGATTTGTTGGCTTTCTGTCTTTTCCGCTAGAAGTCTCTGATGTGACATGTGGTCTAGGTCTAGGATGATTTTATATGAATTCTCTCACTTTCAAGACAAAAACCTAACTATGATAAATTTTATTACCTACAGGATCGCTGGTATCTAAATTGAAACTTTTGCTAAGTACTGACTGCTCTTAAAGAACTTTTTTATATACTATATAAAATTGTCAGCTTATATTTATAACGAACAAGCTTTGTCTTTTGACAATTTTCGGCACAATTCTTACGAAATTCTCAGTCAGACTGACATATTAAAAATTTTACAAAACAATTGTAAAAACCTGGCATACTATGTATAAGCACAATTTCGAATATGTAACGCAGTGTTAACCCATTGCATCCGGCATATAATTCTCCCTGTGGAATTCGCCCAAATTCATAAATTTTGTTACTGAATGCATAAAATAGAAATTAAAAAAAATGTAGGAGTCTACATGCACTAACACCTGAAATAATTATGGGGTGAAATTTCACCAGTCCGGCACCAGATGTTCCACAAAAACCTAAAATTGTATCTATAAGGCTAACAATTTTTCTATAAAATCCAAATACCGGTGAGGTATAGAGAGAAGTTCGCCTCAGATGGAAATAAATTCCTAATTTGCTTCCATTTCATGTGCATGACTTTTTCGAATTTCATCATGCGGTGAGATACACTATAAACCGGAACCGGTTTTCGTTTGTCTCTATTCTCAATCGTGTCTATTCGTCTATCATGGAACAAAATATTTTTTAGATACGAAACTAGTTTTTGCCTATGTATAGGCTCAAGTGTGTTACTCGTGTATTAGCGGACCGACACATTCTAAGTATGAGGCAACACGTACGTGTGAGTAAAAATGGCGTCAAAACATATCGACAGTTTTGATTATTGACAGATGCAACAAAAACGCAGTAAACGTCTAGAAACTGCATATGATGCTCTCCAAGATTGAAAAGAGGAAGCCACTCGGCCAGTTTGAGTTTCGACGATACATTGTTGAAGCCTGGTTGCCACCGATTGAATGCCAGGTCGTACGATCCAACAAGTCATTTGGCACTATGACAACGAAGCAAAAGCGCGAATAATGGAATTGGTCACATTGTACAACGTGGTGATAATTATCGCATGTAAACAATGCGGAGGCAAATCTTAGTATGCTTGCACGAAGTGTAGTCTCCATCCTAAAATCTGCTTCCAAAGCTATCATAATGGTGAGGCTCCTATCAAAAAGTCGCTCATTGATTTTAATATCCATTAATTGCAAATCATTTCGACTTATCAATAATAGCCTTAAAAATAAATATTTTTTGAATTGAAGCCATTTGCTTTTCGCTGTTTCAAATTTCAAATATATTCAGAACACCTGGTTCCGAACGGGTGAAATTTCACCCCCGACAGGTATATCATTTATAGTGCATAGACAAATAGTGTGATCCAAACCAAATTTACACAGAAGTTAGATGACCCTAAGAACCATGTGTTCTGGTGAAAACTCCCAAAATTTCGAATACTTACTATTTTTGCGGATTTTCCAAATGAGAAAATTTCACAAAAAAAAAAAAAAACCGAATTTTGAACGCGAATTTGGACAAGTAAACGGGAGAATTCCGGGAGACTGCCAAAGAACGTAACGTCGACTCACCCATCCTCTACAACTTTGCCAAATCTCAGCCAAATACCTGCATGCAGTTGGCCTAAAGGAATTTTAAGGAAATAATTTCTATTGTGCAGTAGTGCCAGAAAATTCGTAAATTAAACAGGTGATAGGTGCATTGCACGATTGCACAATATAACATTTCTCAAAATTAATTTCACGCAATAAAATAATAAATCTGCGATTAGTGTGACCAAGTAAAGAAACAGGGAAACAATTTAAGATGATATTTAGCGGGATATAGAAAAATTGTGCAGTGAAAGAACTAAGGGAAGGTTACCGTCGAGAAGCATAAAAAGTGCATGAATTTTGGGAGTTTTACGTAAAGTAAATACTTTTGGAAATCAGTTTTAACGTATTTTATTCTTCTATCCCAGTTCATCCGAAACAAATGAGGTGACAAATTGTTCAACTAAACGAAATTTTGGGGGCCCTATTGGGTTTAGTTTTCAAAAAAACCTGTGAGTAACGAAATGCCAGCTGTTTGAATAAAAAAACAAGTTTTTTTGCCCTGTTTCTTTACTTCAACGGACCAACGAACTATTTCTAAATCAATTTTGGACAAAAATCGCTTCCTCACAGCCCCGCAAATTGAATTTTTATTTTCAATTGCGCAGACATTCATGTTAATTGGTTCATCAGTTGACGCTGTATAGCATCCCGCGCCGTGAAAAATATTGTTCCCAGAAAAAACCCATTAAAGTTTAACATTAGAAAAAAATTTTGACAACTTACTTCAGCTATTCCACCACCATACAGATGCCCTTCATCTTGCTGCAAGAACTGATTGTGCTGAATTTGAATGTTATCGGCTTCAGGAAATTTATGAGGTAGCGAGAAAGGATCTCGCAGCAAAAAATACTAAAATACTTTATATATGAAAATATCCTTTTACTCAAGTGCTCTTAACACTATAAGGGGGTATTCTAGTCTAGAAATGCGAAAAAATCGATTTTTTTTCTTGTCATATTTTCAAAGTTTAACTATTCAAGAATATGCCTACAAGTGGATTTTTCAAATTTGTATCTTTTATATTTAGTGTTCACTTGCATCCAGCTGCTAACAGTTGAATTCTAACTTCCAAATCACGTGGACGTATGGACTTTAAGGAGAAACGCCACTGTAACGGCTAAAAAAAATGGTTTTTTTCACGATTTTTTTCTCACGAAATTAAAGGTGTTTGAAAAAAACCTTTTAAGGGTATTATCGGGCATAAATTGAACTTTATTGATAAATTTTTGACAGTGAAAAAAACAAAATGGCGGCTCTACAGCCATCTTCCCGGGACATGTTTCGGAGCAAGTTTGACGCGCTTGGTGGCGACCTCAAAGGAAAAAAAAATTCTCGCACGGGACTTTTCTTTCTTATTCTAGAGGGTTTAAACTATTTTTTAAGCCAATAAAAAAAAACCATTTTTCAAACAATTTACAGTGGCGTTACCCCTCGAACGCGTTTTTCTCGAAACTGCCTTATTCAAGATGATGCCCACGATTTATCAAGTTCTACTGGACCGATTTACTTGAAATTTTTTTGAGAGTCTTCTTTATAGACTTGTCTATGTCCGGAACTAGCCGCATCCCCAAATTTCAATTTTTACTATTTTTAAAAAATTCGAAAATGTCAAAAAAAAGTGGTACAAAAATTGCTTTTTTTCAGGCAGCGGCCATTTTGTCAAAAAAAAAATTGTTCAACTTTTCCCTAGTTCCAGACATAGCGTCATTACTATAGACTAATGATCTTTTTTATTTTTTTTTTTTTGGTTTGCTATGCGGGTTGGAATCGTGGGCATGATCACGCGCGAATTTTTTGAGGCCCCCACTTCATCAGCTGCTAATTTTTTGAATTTTCAACTTTTTTAATTTTTTAATTTTTTTCTGTATTCTTGTAATGTTAATAAATAACGCATAAAAAATGGATAGAAAAATATTGATTGCCTTTTTTTACGGCACTTCAAAAATGACCTAAAATTCGGGCCTCTAGACTAGCATACCCCCTTAAGGATAAATTTCTTTTCATCGTCATGAACGATAACCTAGCAATAAAATATTAACTTTTATAACAAGCAACAAAGGGGATGGGTGCGTTCAGAGCCGTGGACCCTTGACTACGGCCTTTCTACAGGTCATGATAGTTGAATATCGAGACAGAGAGTAGAGTGGAACATAATACGTCATTTTGGCAGTTAGGTTAGCAAAACTAAGGTGGTAGCTTTGAGCTACTTTCAAGTTCTTTTTTTTCCTGGAGCAGAACTCTGACATCAGTTTTGTTTTACAATGTGACCTTGAGCAACATTATATTTCATATTATAAAGTTTATGAGTTCAACTTCAGTGCGTCGTAGGTAATTTGAGTATAAATAGGTGTTCTTAGGTAATCATCATTCGTAAGGATTTCGCCGCCCACAACATAAAGTTATTCAGAAGAAAAATTATAAAAGAAATTTCCCTTGGATTTCAAGCTTTTTCATCTTTATCTGTAACACACTTAATGACAGTTTTTACGTAAATACATTTGCTCAACAAAAAACACGCAACATATGATTTCTTTACTGAGAACACGAAAGAAAACCCCAAAAAATGATGGACAATTACATTTATGAAAAAAAAAGTAATTTCCAACTAAAGAGAAATTTGATCTGGTATCTATTCAGCAAATACATATACACCAAATCTAAAGTACCACCAAGTCTGACACACATAAATGTAAGCGGAAACATATCTATGTATACATTTCAAGCGTATTTATGTCAACAGCACCTGCTGATGTTCAGTGCGCTTTTGCACGTAATCTACCCAAGAGAAATTTATGGGCGATTTGGACATAAATTACAAGAAAATTGCAAGAATTTTCATTTAAGCCTCTCTGTCCATGAGGTAGCCAGCTTCTTTCCTGAAAAGCCCATCAGGTAGAGGTGGAATGATAAAATATATATACAATATATTGTACATATATGCAGACTCTGTTATAATATTTGATACGCAATATATGAATTTTTCCTTCGAGTTATTTAGAATGAAATGTTTTATTTCAAGTCGATTTTATTTGACATTCTGTCAACCGACCAAATACGTCTTTTAAAGGATACGCTAAAAAAAGTAAGAAAGACTCACTAGGTTTTATTTATTTTACTTTGTGCATAAGTAAAAGTGTTGACTAAACAGCCAGAAATACGTATGCCAACATGTGACAAAATGCAGAGTTCTACTGCAATGTTATGATGGACTAAATCAGAAAAGGTATCTTACTCGCATGTACGTTAAGTTAGCACCACAACTTCGCCTGACATAGCTCGCAACTATCTCATAATTGGTCGTTAATTTTTCGTTAATTTTTCATGAAAACCATAAATTTTTCGTGTCCATTTTTCTGAAGGAAACTGGATGTGGTGCTAAGTTGACGGCAAGTTAGCACCGCAACTTACTGGAACTTCGCCAAAACTTATCGGATTGGAAAATTATACATCTTGAAATCCACAAATTTGTCGGATTAGAAAATTTGACATCTTGGAATATGTCGTTAATTTTTCGTTAATTTTTCGTGAAAACCATAAATTTTTCGTGTCCATTTTTCTGAAGGAAACTGGATGTGGTGCTAAGTTGACGGCAAGTTAGCACCGCAACTTACTGGAACTTCGCCAAAAGTTATCGGATTGGAAAATTATACATCTTGAAATCCACAAATTTGTCGGATTAGAAAATTTGACATCTTGGAATATGTCGTTAATTTGTCGTGTCCTTTTTTCCAAAGGAAACTGGATGTGGTCCTAAGTTGAGGTCAAGTCAGCACCACATCCAGTTTTCTTTAACAAAAACATAATTGCGCGATACAAAGGATAGGGTGTTGTTTTCCATAGCTCCCTTATATGCTCGTCATTAGAATGAAGAATTATAAGAATTCATAAATAGGAATCAAATTCTTCTGCAGTTACAATTTTTCAAACTTTTCGTGACATTTTTGGATATTCACTATTGTGCTGATCATAAACACTGTTTGCCTTCCTATTCGTCTCCTTTATAATTTTGTTGTATATTACATCATTCAAAATACATCTGAAGGTGTCCAAAGCAGGCAAGAGGGTCGTTGAGCGAATTAGACCTGCTCTTTGTCGAAGAATATTATGGTTTAAAGTTCGGACGTTGGTAGGGTTTGGGCGCCATATAGTGCCATCTCTACCACGTAAAACATTGTCCTGAGTGCTCGACCCTTCCGTGGCATTGTGATTAGATTCATTGTCGCTGTCTTAATTATCTTCGTGGATCATTTCGATTCGAATGCAATCATCATGACGAACATCTTCAACATCCCAATCTTCCTCGTTCATTCCCTGCACTGTTGATGTCAGCCATTCTTCATCAGACTCGTCATAGACATAGTCCAATACCTCCTCTTCATCATCAGATTCTACTAAACTTCTTAAATATTCGTGTAGTTGTCCGTAATTCATTCTATTAGGTAAAAATTCTACATTAATATGCAAAAAAGTATCATAAACATCGTGTATATGTACATTACCGGTTAAACTCGGCAGCAGAAATTTCTGGTCGTTTGTCCATTTTCGATATAAATAACCACGTAATCAAAGAAAACTCAATTGGCACCAATCAGAATTTTAAAAGATGGACTAGAAATCTCTGGGCTATCTTTATACCTTATATAGCACGCCAGACTCCGCCTTAAGAGAATTTATACTAAATTTCTTCTATTTAATCTTAAACAAAATTTATTATGGTACAAATCACTACGCTACGTTCAATTACAGTACATACAATTACGGTAGATACTTCTAATTACCGTACTTTACTTTAAGCCCTGCACATAACATCAAACAGCAAATCTCTTAATTAAATTTTATTTCGGTTGATTTCTTATACCACTAAGATAATCCACATCCGCATGTCGGCTACATTGTTGCTTTTACTGGAAATTTCCTATGAATTCTTACATTGTTCATACAAATTATACCTGGCTACCGGGGTAGCTGGATATGCAGGAGTATAATTTTTTTTTGGGTATGTATACAAGAATTAAATATAAATTATAAAACAGCAAAAATAACAATTTAAATTCATATTTAAAGACAAAAATGTATACATATTTATGTGTCTCAGATTTCGTACAACGTTGGACATCTTGAAAGTTAAAGAGTAGAATAATAGACATTTTAGTAGAAAAAATACTAAGACGCAATTAGGAATATACAAAAATATAAGAAAAATAGTAAAATATAAGTTTATGTCGATTTCCATTGATATTTTACAAAAAGTGCACGTCAATCAATGACAAACGAGTTCAATGGAATAACTTTTAATGCGACGAGAATATATATAGTAGGTCATATCCGTGTAATTTGTCAGATTGACATATTCTGAAAAAACAACACCGAACTAAGTACGGCATATTATAATTTTAAGTCCAGAAATTAAGTTTTTAACAGCATTTATCATTTTATTTAATTAATTAAATGAGTTATTACAACTTTACCTTGCTTTAAAATTAATTTCGTTTGATATTTGTTTTGACATTCAGCAGAGACATTTCTCAGAGATAGATGTGTGCGTTTTCTGGTGTAACACCACCGATTTTTCGAATTTAGCACCAGCACCATTTTGACACGAACACATTGTCCAGCAGTTCAGGTCAATGGAACAATTTCAGTGTAGCACTGTATGAAAAGTGTAACACTTCTGCTAGAAAACGTGATCAATGGAAATCGGTATTACTATTCATTTTTCATATTTGAATTAAGGGAAGGTGTCAGATGGTTTCCACATGTGCGCCCTATTTATGTTTAATAATTCTTTGGCAGACATTAGACCGTCTACTGTAGATGTATGCAAACAATTTCTTGTTTTCGTTTTTATTAGATTTAATTGTGAAAATACTCGCTTGCAGGTGGCACTACTATTAGGCAAGCTTAGAATAGAACCTAAAAATGTTTTAAGTTGGGGATCATTTCCTCTCCAATCCCCTTTTTAGGGTTCCGTACCCAAAGTGTAACAACGGGAACCCTATTACTAAGACTTCGCTGTCCGTCCGTCACCAGGTTGTATTTCATGAACCGTAATAGGTAGACAGTTGAAATTTTCACAGAGTGTGTATTTCTTTTGCCGCCATAACAACAAATAATAAAAATAAAATAAAATTAAAATTTAAAGGGGGCCCCCATACAATAAACGTGAGTTTTTCGGCGTATTTTTTTTCTCGTTTTATTATCATTCATTATTATTATTATAAGTAGGCATTATTTTTTCACATGACGCCTACTCTCATTTGAAATAATAAATAAAAGGTACATAGTGCTGAATTTTGTACGATGGTACAGAACTCTTCGTGCGCGAGTCCGACTAGTACCTAGCCGATTATTTAATGTAAATATCTCAAACCGAAAATCTTCCAGACCTGTGTAGATCTCGGGATACAGTTGTTAAATTTAAAACCAACTTTCACACTTCGTCCAAATTTTCGTATATATCTTTATCTTCTTGGATTATGTTCAGAAACACCAAAATGAATAGTACCAAGCTTTCTACCAAAGTTTTGGATTTATCCATGCCGCTGCGCTGCGGATTTTATTACTAAAATTGTTCTTTTTTTTAATTTCTTTGCATGGACCTATATAACAGCCTAAAAAATTTCTTTTAATGCCAATATTTCATCGGAATTTGTTGAATCTATTATGAATTGCGTATTGGGCCCAACATAAGCTAGGCTCGTTCGTATCTATATGGCATTCTTCTGTTTAGAAATCTACATCAGTGAAATTTTGTAAATAATTTCTTTTGAAGACATTTGATAAAATCGTTTTGAAGTAACATTTGATTGTTTCAAGAAGAATGTACGCGCGCGGTTTCTCTGCCTGAAACTCTGTATATATTTTATTAGTTATTTTAAAAATATATGACAGAAATAGCAAATATATTTTATATTTTTTAGTCATTTGTACATTTATCTTAATCGCCAAATCTGAATTTCATTCAAAATCGCAGGATATAAAAAATTTGGAGGGGTACCCATTGTTTGAAAATTCTGTTTTTAAAATTTTATGGACTTTCACATCGAAATAATCCTCAAACTCCTTGAATTCCGATTGCCTTTTGGCACTACGAGAAAAAAAAATTAACACATATTTTGCACTAACTTGTCCACAATGTCTGGGATATTTTTTCCTGCCTCTAAAGAACACAAGTGTAGCTAATTACATGCACATCCCATTACAAAATAATGTTGATTATCATTTTTGAAAAGTGCTTTAACACCACTTTTACTCCCCATCATCACGGATATATTATCAGCAGCAGATCCTATCAGATTCTGCATAGAAATTTCAAATTGGCCAAAAGGAGATAAAATTGAATCATAGATACACTTCGCGTCTATCATATCCAATTCAATTAAGGACAAAAACCTGTCTCTAACTTTTCCTGTAGCATAGTCGAGTTATTTTCAAATTAAGGATGGAAACTTTTTTGTGTTTATATCTGTTGTTTCGTCTACTATGATTGAAAACGCTTCTTTTTTTTAATATGTTCGATGTGTTGGAGAGACTTTCCTGTAAAAGTTGCTTGGAAATCGTTTCGGTGGCTTTTGTTTTCCCACATTTGAAGTCTTTGGCGAGGTTGGAATTGATAGCAACAGCTTTAATTAGTTCAATAAGAGGTCACATATTATGCTCTATTAAAACATAATTATTCTTAATTCTGCTACTTTAAGCTAATTAGCCCGTTTGTTAAATTCTTGTACTTTGCTTCGATCATTTACGGTTGCCTCATTTTTTATTGAATCTAAAAATTTTTGATGGTAGGTACTAACTTTCTTGATGTCTTCTTAAATTGATTTTATTGTTAATGAGTGTCTTTCAGCATAATTTACAAAAAGACATGTGACTCTTTTTTTGAACCCAGCTGAATTCCGAAAGCCAGGTTGATCTAAACTGTTGAGTCCATTTAACCTTTTTTTACGATTTGCCTTTTTGGTATTGAAATCATCCGCGGTTTCGAAAACGGTAATGTCACCATTGGGATTCACAAATTCACTGTCATGCAATAAATATATTGAGCTTAGGTTAACTGCTTTGTGACCGTGACTGCGATACCCCATAAGCTGCAGGGCAAGAAATTTAAGTCATATTCCTATACCTAATTATTACCTCCCTTGCCAAATTTTCCGGCAATTTCATTGAGATTACTTTGTGCGATATTTCTTTCCTAAATTGTTTTTTATATAATTCCGCTTTTCAAAAATACTTTAAAATAAGATTAGGAAGCACGTAGGATGGGAATTACTATTCAATCAGACTAAACGAATTAAAGAATGAAATTATTTAAAAACAAAAAAAAGTTTAACCACACCGCAATTCTAATACCGCAAACAGCAAGTAAAATAGGCAGCACATTGGGCCAACCCCCACGTACAGTTTCAGTTCTAGTGCTAACCTAGGGAAAAAGGGAATTTGCTGGCCTTGTGCTTAGACGTGTTATCGCAATAATTTTACTGCACTTTAGTTCCTAGTTACAGATTTTGACATAAATAATAACTGTACCTACCACAAATTCACCGCACGTAATGACAATTAAATTATTAAATTATCACCTCAAATCGCAAGTAAGTAACTGCGCACGTTGCTGCCCATCCTAACGTTTGAAATATTGTAATTCGGAATTTTTCCTCCACTCGAAAACTAACATTAGGGTTCTATCTCTAAAATGCAGGTAGGTTTTTCTCCCTCAAAGGTAGGGAATTTTGGTTTTTCCCCCTAAAATGTAGGGAATTTTCATAGTTTTTTTTTGTTTTTCCCTACATTTAAGGAACATTCCCTAAAATGTAGGGAAGATTCCCTAAAATATAGGGAAAATTCCCTAAAATATAGGGAATTTTAAATTGTTGCTTTGTTTTTTTCCCTAAAATGTAGGGAATATTCCCTAAAATGTCGGGAATAGGTGATAGCACCGCACCACTCTCCACCATAGGGGAAGGTGATAGAAGACCACCCCTTTAAAAACATAAGAATGAGCTGAATAGTTCATTTCTTAAGGTCCATACTACTAAGTAGTATGGAAGTCATATTGGTGCACTAGGCACGCTTAAGGGGGTTACCACTAAAATCTTAAAAACCACGAAAAGTTAATACGAATTTGCTGCAAATCTGTGCGTACTATCATGATAAAAATTGCACATAGTTAGAGAAAAAGCACAGACTTCGGTCATGACGTGTCAAAAATAAAGATTTCGGAATTTATATGTATTTAGTTAGCTTTAGAAAACTCTAGAATTCATGAAATTTGGAAAGTTTGGTACATCGAAACGTAATAATGGTACATCAAATAGATAAATATGTACTTGAGTATGGAAGATCTTGGGTTGGAAGAGGCAGTGACGGAAAGAAAACCAGTAAAAAAGTTTTGGTTACTAATATATTTTCGTTTGAAGGATACTATTTTCAGAGCCGAATAACTACCAAAATTATGATATTATTTCAAAGAAAGCTGAATTTCTAACAAAGATCGAACCTTTTTCTGTTTATTTTGAAAAACTCAAATTTTTTGGTGCAATGATAAAGGACATAAAGTCAATAATGTTAACGATGGTAACGGCAAAAATTTCTTGGTTTTATATATTTTGCATACAATTTGGCGTTTTCAATTCATTTTATCATCGTCAGATGGAGTAATGTGCTTTTGGAAGGCTTTCAGTTGTTTTGAAAGCTTAGCGGGCTGTGGCTGTATGCTCGGAAAGTGTGTGCCGCCATTTTCTGCAGTAGGTATATGTATGTGTGTAGAATTCCCGGAATATTTTAGTTTTTCTCATTGGTAATTCGCTATTATTGCTTTTGAGGCGAGAAATGTTTTGGCAGTTCTATTCTGGTTTTAGGTAACGAATTGTGAGTAACTATTATTTAATCATGGGACGTATTAGTAAAATTCGGACCAATAATTATAGAATAAAGAAGAGAAAACTGAATATTGCTAGGTATGTAAATTTGTGTATATGAAAAGGAAATAATCCTATAAATGTGCAAATTTTTGAATGAAT
The DNA here is from genome assembly GCA_963930735.1 of Dioctria linearis. NCBI lineage: Eukaryota > Metazoa > Arthropoda > Insecta > Diptera > Asilidae > Dioctria > Dioctria linearis. The sequence goes on from OZ005741.1 coordinate 67,004,887, forward strand.
TTGATGAAATTTTGGAGGAAGGTTGACTATATTATAAACAGTAAGTTTTTGTTGCGTTCCATTTATGACCGCGTTTCAGTTAAGCTGTAGAAATGACAAAATGGAACTTCTTAAAGTTTTGAAGAGTTGTTTTTTGAATATATGTAAGTAATTTAGAAAACTGAAGGAATAGTGATGAGGGTTAGTGAGTTGTCAGATTAAATACAGTGTGTACAAATTTTTTGAATTTGCTTCAATTTCTTTTTAAGAAAAAGTTGCGCGCTGGTATACATTTTCTACTATAAAGTAATCTACAATCGATTATCTTTCTAGCGATTATAATTACTTCTACTATTAATTTATAAATGAATTGTTTTCAAAATGCGATTTTCGAAGGTGTAGCATTTTAACAAATTACAAAGAACTTGTGTCGACCCATAAAAGTAAATTTTGCTAATATAAATGAAGAAAAATATGAAGCCGGTAAAATGAATGCCAGCCCAAATATTGAGGAGTATAGCGAAATAGATTCGTTCACAATTCTGATAGAAAAAGACAATGAAAATAAAGATATGAACGAAAAACCATGGAGGGATTTCGATTGCTAGATTTAATTAGATATAGATAAAATTGTATATATGTATATACTAAAATTCGATTAGAAATTCTACCAGACATAGCTCAACCTGAAAATTGTGTTGTTGGTAAATTCAAATCTAACTCTCTAAAGTAGTTAATAAAATGGTAACTGACAAAGTGTGAACATTGCAAAAATTATATGGTATATTACATTTATATTTTATGACCGGCTTCAGTAAAATTACATTTGCCCAAGCAATAAATAAATAGTGCCAGACAAATTACACGGAAAAGTGTCTGATCAGTAGCATAGAGCGCATACCTTTCGTTCACCCTTTGCCTGCTCTCAATTCTAAGAAAAATCCGCCGACCAAATTTAAAATCTCTCCATGCCTATGCAATTCTACCCTACTGCTGTGCAGATGCGCGACATGCTTTGGAGTACAATACCGACGAATATCACAGCACCATTCTGATTTGTATTTAGGTACTAAATATAGTGATTTGTTTCAATTTTCAAATTGCATACTTTTATGCATTTATGTTCACTAAGCTTTTGGGAACAGAAATCGTGAGCTTTTTTTTGGTGGTAACCCCCCTTAAACAAAATATTGAAAAAAATATATACCTATGACTTGTTTTCAAGAACAATGTGTGAATTATATAAACGAAAATATATTTCCATCAATTCGTTGAATGTTCTCTTCTTTATATGCAAGAGAGCTTAACATTTCGGGAATTTTACGTACTTTATAGGTTTTCTGGCGCCAGATACCTAAATTCATTGAATGTTCCATTGATTTGGGGAAATTAAACTGATTTTCCCTTTCTATCAGAGCAATTACATTTATTTTTAGGGAAAAATGTGTCTTAAATTTAGGGAATAGTCCTAATATTTTTTACAGTGTGGGCCTATGCAGTGCAGTAGGATTTCAGATGAAAGCTCTTTTAGCTCTACGAAGTGACATCTTATTGTAAAATTAAAATCTAATTGTTGGATTTATTCACATTACAGGCCGAAACAACACATACACAGTTCGCATTACAAATGAATGGAGCGATTTATGGATAGAATGACGTAATATGAATTTTTTATAAGGATGTTAGCGATATATGGATAGAAATATTGTCTCATCGACATTGTTTATAATTTAGAAATTTCAAAGTTTTATTTAAAACTTTAGAAAGCAGTAGTTGGCAGTATAATTTTTTTTATAAAGCAGTAGTTTACACACTTGGGCAGTATGGCAGTACGACGTATTGAATTTCAGTGAAACTACTGCAATTGCACTGAAACGACAGCCCTGCTCACAACTAGCTCATCCAGCAAGTCAACGACAGAGAGAATTTGTTCGGACCGTCTACAGCCACTACTGCCACTACACAAATTCTGAAGAAATATGGTCAATTTAAATTCTAAGAAGTAAAAGAAAATTTTGGTTCGTACCTACCCATGATATATTTACTAGAGATCAGTGAGTTATTGAGGTTTGGTATGAGCTCTTTCTTACATCACCTTCTTAGTACTTCCGTGGATATCTGCATATTTCATCTCTATGTTTACACCCTAGATAGATTGTCAACATAATAACTCAATTTAAAATTCAGCCATTTGGAGTTACTTCCTCACTATGAGTAAAGATGGCATGGCAGATTTCAATCAGCTAATTAAATGCTATCAAAAAAATTTCCTAATATTTTCTGTATGTAGTTGCAAAGCATTTAGATAAAAGAAAATTTTATTGTTGAAATAGGCTAAACAAGATTTTATTCATGTGATTGCTGTTACTTTTGAAATTATTGAAAAATTCTTCTACTTTCCAATAAATTCAGTTCATTTTAATAATGGAGTAAAATTTGCTCCATTTGAAATTTAATCGAAATGTTCCAAAACGGTCCTTGATGCAGCTCATATGAATGACATACTGCACATTTGACTCCATTTAATTACAAATTAAGTCATTATGGAGACATTTGTTCTAGGGTATTATGGTATATTGTTTTGTAAAACTACAAGGGTTTTACAAAACAATTTACTAATTATCGAATTACTGATGTAAGTAGACCAAAGCAGACAAAGCAGGCAATTCTGTTCAAGATTCAAGATTCAATCAAAATGCATCACAAAACTTATGTTCATGCTAAATCTAATACTAAGTCATAAGTCAGTTTACCAGTGAGGTAAAATCTTACAAGACGTACAGAAATTGAAATCAGAAATTCAGAAAATTCATTTGCAGAATGCTAACATGCTAACTATTTTTTACCCTTCCAGTTATAACTGCAACACCAGAGAGAAGCTTCTCTAAATTACTTAAAACTTATTAGAAATTATATTCTATGAGACAAGAACGGTTATCGGACATAAAAAGAAGAACTTTAAAGACCAAAATCTTTTTCAGCTATGGGAGACATAATACATACGCTCGCCAAAAAAAAACGGCAAGAAAAGTACTTATTTAATAACTAGGTGTAGCGGCTCAGACTTTAAGCAAAGATTAATATACATACATACATATCCATAAATAATAATTGCCTAAAAGAAGAGTTTACTCAACGTCTCTTACCTAGTGATAACAGAAGAGAGCACAGCATCATTCCCGATTATTACGACAATATATAACCGAATTAGTTTTAGCCCAGTAGCTCTAGAATTTAAGTTAGTCCGTAACCAGTGTTCAAGTTGACAGCAATAAAGTTTAAGTTAAGCCGGTGTGTTGGTTTTATTTGAGAAAACCTTATTAGCATTTACCTCACTACCAACAAATGGTGACCCCGACTGGTTGAACAAAATATAAATCAATCAAGTGATAAATAATTTGTTTTGTTATCAATACTTAAAACGCTACCGTACCAAAATATTGGAATTTCTGGCAAAGCAGCAAATAAATTAAACATTACTTGGACATCGAACTCAACAAATTGCATCCGAGCTACCTTCTTCAAAAAAAATTATTGGGAATCTCATGATTTGTGTAATTGGCAGCATATCTGAAAGGTGACATTAGTAAAGCCATCAAAACCAGCATATCAGTTTAATAATTGCACAATTGGAAAATAAATTCTGGCAATTTCTCATCGAATATTTTGCGAGGAGGAGGATTAACGGTACAAGTAATTAGCCGTTGTTAATGTACTACATCAAACATCTATACAGAAGTTGCACCACGTGAAACGACACACACATTCCGAGGAAGTACAGTTTGATTTTGTTTAGGAAAAATAAATTAAATTTCTTTCTCGTTATCAGCTATCATCATTGAGGAAATTAAAAACGTTCATTGTATTGTGTAAATTACAAAGCCATTAAGATAGCCAATTAAAACAATTAGGCAGATCATTGCGGAACTGTAAGTACACTGAGTAAAATTCGAATATATAATTTAAAAAAAAGAGTTCTTTCAAGACAAATAATTAAACATTTTTTTTGTAATCCATTTACATACACACATACTACTAACAATTTAATTAGGCACATTTTGTTTTTTTTTTGGTTCAGTGTAATTGAAATTTGAATTTATCTTTTTCTCCTTATATGCATATAATAAATTTGAACATAGGTACATATTATTTTCAAGTTTTCATGATTTCACGTGATATGAATGTATAGAATTAAAGCATTTAAGATTAATTCATAAAATTTAAATGCGTAAAAGCCGGGAAAGACTTTAAAATCGATTTAGTTTACAAAAAACACCATAATTACCAACTTCTCGTACGTTTTTGCTATCAGTAATTATTCGCAATACCCAACACGGGAACAACAAACACTGATCATCCCAAAACAGATGTACAAAATACCCCGGTAGAAGTACCGGAAAGTAATTTCACACAAATCGTTTCAACCCTCAAAATTCCACCTTTTTGGAATCATAGACCAGATCTATGGTTCCTCCAAGTGGAAACGCAATTCCGCGTGAAAAATATTACTGCATCCGGCACAAAATATGATAACCTTGTTGCTTCCTTGTCCAATGAGACTATGGAACTGGCAGCCGATGTCTTGTTGCACCCGCCTACGAGCAATAAATATGAAAACCTTAAAGAATGTTTGTTAAAACAAAGTAGGGATTCAGAAGAGCGTAGGCTAGACGCGCTATTACATAGAATGGAACTTGGTGATTCCAAGCCATCAGAATTATATAGGCAAATGGAGTCCTTAGCAGGAGGCAACAGCCTCGTAAACAATTCCCTGTTAAAAAAAAACTTTGGCTTAATAAATTACCATCAGCCTTGCAAGCCTGCGTAATAGCAATAGAAGGTACGCACTCTAACGAAGAACTGTTTAATATCGCTGGCGGCAAAATATATGACTCTACGTCAACTTCTTCAGCCTGACGAATCTGTTCAGTAAAAGGCACTTCCTCTTCGAACTATAATCGAAGCAATTCTCCAAACGCAATACGAAATCTTGAAACCCGGATTAGGCGACTAGAAATTCGACAATCGCGGTATAGAAACAGAACCCAATCCAGAGATAAAATATTTAGTAGACAAGCAACTCCCGTACGTTCAAAGCAAAACGTATGTTGGTATCATAGAACGATACGGTAACATGGCCAAAAAATGTACACCACCCTGTAATAAGCAAACCTACGGCTCATCCGCGGAACAAAAAAACGAGCAATAGCTACTTCGTCTGCGGCAACGAAACGTAGCCAACACTCACGCCGCTTATTCGTTTACGATAAGGCTACACAAATACAATTTTTAGTAGATACGGGCGCTGAGATATCTATCGTACCAAAAAAGCTATTTCCCAAAAGTATTAGACAATCGGACTCGAACCTTGTTGCAGCCAATGGCGCACCCATTAGTACATTTGGCTGCAAAGCTTTAACCTTAAATCTAAACTTGCGTCGGAACTTTGATCACATATTTGTCATCGCAGCTATTGACCACGCTATTTTAGGAGCCGATTTTTTATACAAATTCAAGCTTGTCGTTAATTTACGATACAGACAACTTCAGGACGAAACGACTTCGTTATCAGTCAAATGCTTGGCTTTATCAGTGCTGTCAGACTCACCCAAACTATTTAATAACATAGGCGAGTACGGAGATATACTGAACCAGTTCCCGTCTCTAAAATCACCACCTGATTTTAAAATTAAAGCTCGTCATAATGTAATTCACCATACAGCGACAGAAGGTCCCTCCCTTCAGCACGTGCTCGCCGTCTCGATCCTCAAAAATATAGCATTGCTAAAGCCGAATTCGATTTAATAGTAAGGTTAGGAATTTGCCGTCCGTCTTCATCCCCAGTGGCATCTCCGCTTCATATGGTTCCTAAGAAAACTCCAAATGAATGGAGACCATGCGGAGACTACAGGCAGCTAAATGCAGTTACCGTGTTCGATAAATATCCTCTCCCAAACATTCAAGATTCCAATCGCAGCTTGCACGATAGCAAAATTTTCTCAAAAGTGGAGTTGGTGCGAGCATACCATCAAATTCCAATTGCCGAAGAGGACATATTCAAAACAGCGGTCATCACTCCCTTCGGCCTATTCGAATTTCTCCGTATGCCGTTCGGAATCAAAAACGGAGCACAATCTTTCCAAAGATTTATAAATGAAATCTTTTCAGATTTCGATTTTATTTTTTGCTACCTTGATGACATTCTCATCGCTAGCGATTCCTCTGAAAAGCATAAACAACATCTACGTCTTCTTTTCTCCAGGCTACAAGATAATGGAATTAACGTTAATCCTAATAAGTGTGTTTTTGGTCAAAGTAAAATAGAGTTTCTTGGTCATGTTATTTCTTCTGAAGGAATAGCTCCTTCTGAGGAGAGAATCCAAGCAATCAATGACTTTCCTTCGCCTACTTCTTTTAAAAAGTTACAACGCTTTTTAGGAATGGTAAATTTTTACCATAGGTTTATACCTAACGCCGCGTATATATCATTACCGCTGTATGAATTGCTGAAAGATACGAACCCAAAACAAAAGGCGAAAAGCAAATTTGTTTGGTTAACAATCCACGAAAATTCGTTTCAAGAAATTAAAAGACGTCTAAAAGACAGTACATTACTTAACCATCCTGACCCAAGTGCACAGATTAGCCTTTGTACAGATGCATCTAGTGACGCCGTAGGTGCCGTTTTACAACAAAAGAATAAAGATACATGGGAACCTCTTTGTTTTTTTTCCAGAAAATTAAAGCCAGCTGAGCGAAAATATGCGATATTTGATCGCGAACTACTCGGAATTTATCTCTCCATCAAACATTTTAGGCACTTAGTCGAGGGACGAGACCTAGTTGTCTTTACCGACCACAAGCCTTTGACAATGGCCTTGTCATCCTCAACTGAAAAGTCTCCTCGTCAAACAAGACATTTAGACTATATTTCCCAATTCACGAACGATATCAGATACATTAAAGGTGTAAATAACGTAGTTGCAGATACGTTCTCCCGAGCCTACATCGATTCAATAGATCAAATCGTTCTTAGTTTAACATCTTTATGTGAAGCCCAAAATACAGACGATCAGCTAAAACAAATGACACAAAGAGCTAACAAAGCAGACTCGAAAAGTTCTTTCACTCTTTCGAAAATTCACATTCCTGTGGAAGACCAAGAAGTTTGGTGTGAAACTTCAACAGGTATAAATCGCCCCTATGTACCGGAAAATCTGAGACGAGTAATTTTCTACAAAATATACAAACTGTCTCACCCTGGTATCAGGGCCACTAGAAAACTCATAACGTCGAAGTACTTTTGGCCAAATATGAATAAGCAAATCAATATTTGGACAAAAACATGCTTAAATTGCCAGAAAGCTAAAGTAAATCGGCATACAATATCCCCACATGGGGTTTTCGAAGTCCCTAGAGGAAGGTTTGAGCACATCCATATGGATCTGGTCGGACCTCTACCCCCCTCTAACGGCTTTACGTACCTTCTTACAATCAAGGATCGTTTTTGTTACTGGCCGGAGGTTATTCCTTTAAAGGGAATATCAGCTGAAAACGTATCACAAAATTTCATTCGTCATTGGGTTGCGCGCTTCGGTGTTCCCCGTATAATAACAACAGACCAAGGTACCCAATTTGAGTCGTCTCTTTTCGCAGAACTATCAAAAATTTTTGGTAATCATAGAATCAGAACAACAACATACCACCCACAAGCCAACGGTTTCATCGAGCGATTCCATAGGCACCTTAAGTCGGCTATTAAGGCATCAGACGAGCCTAAGAAATGGTTTAATACTTTACCCTGGATACTCTTAGGTATTCGATCTGCTGTAATAAGCGACCTTGATATTGCCCCTGCACATTTGCTCTACGGCCAGCCCTTACGGTTGCCAGGGGAATTCATTGTTTCAGACGTTCCAAATAATGTAACTCTTAACACTACGATAGCAAGAAATGTACAAGGAGCGATTAGAAGTAACAAACCGCAATGTAAAAGAACGCGAAAACAAAACAATATTTTTGTATCAAAAAGCATGGAAAGCTGTTCTCATGTATTTATAAGGCAAGAGGGACATAAGGGCGCGTTAATACCACCATATGAAGGCCCATATATAGTAAAACAAAAACATGAAAAATTCTTTAAGGTACTCGTTGATAATAGAGAGCAAATGATCTCAATAGACAGATTGAAACCAGCGTATATTCTGGACTCAGGTGTACTCACAGATAGTAATGATAACAAAACTAGGAATAGTAATAATAAAAGAGTTATGTTTCAACTATAATAAAAATTATTTGTTTTAGTTATCAAATTATTAACTTGTAATTTTCTGTATTTACATAAATGTAGGTATACATAATGCAATAATGTAAGACATTGCAACCATTAAATAAACTGAAATTAAAAAAAAAGATAAACTTAAGCTTAAAAGTGAATTAAAATCATAAAATCAATTGAAGTTAAATAAAAAACAAATAATTAAAATGAACTAAAAACAAAAATTTATTATCAACAGTATAGGAAACTTTCGATAAGGGGGAATGATGTTGCGGCTCAGGCCTTAAGCAAAGATTAATATACATACATACATACATATGCATAAATAATAATTGCCTAAAAGAAGAGTTTACTCAACGTCTCTTACCTAGTGATAAGAGAAGAGAGCACAGCATCATTCCCGATTATTTCGGCAACATATAACCGAATTAGTTTTAGCCCAGTAGCTCTAGAATTTAAGTTAGTCCGTAACCAGTGTTCAAGTTGACAGCAAAAAAGTTTAAGTTAAGCCGGTGTGTTGGTTTTATTTGAGAAAACCTTATTAGCATTTACCTCACTACCAACACTAGGATATTTCTTTAGAGTCAAAGTATTTAACGTATATTGTTGTTTTTGTAATTTTCAAATAAAATTTGTTTATACGAGTGTTTTTGTTAGTTTTCCGAAAAAGGGCCACTTAAGAAATGTTTATACCGGGCCCATTCACAGTTAGCTACGTCACTATATGATACCATAACCTTTAGCAGGACGCGTACTATACCGCTTTGGCTCATTACCTCAATTTGCCACGGTCTCCGCTCTCTCCTATAATTGTCAGGACAGCTCACAGACAATACAATTTCATATTTCCTAAAAATTGTTGACAGAAAATTGATTGAGGCAAAATATTTTATATTACGGCAAAAATACTCTCGCAGAATCCTGAGAGTGAACCTTTTTTAAGCGCAAAAACATACCGATGATAGTAAATAATCTTGTCTTTGCCAATTTTGTAATAAATTGCGAAAAGCTGCTGAGGATGGTTTCTGAAAATCATATATCTCAAGGAAATAAGTGAACTTTTAAACAACTCAGAAAAGCAATTTTTATCGCCGTCCCCCCATTTTGTAAAGCTAATTACAAACTTTTTCTGGCATGGGAAACTTTTTTTCTTTATTTTTATTTTTTTATTTTTATTGAACTGAAGTTTCTTAAAAATAATTAACTGCCTGAAGGATAATATTGAAAGGAACTTTCACACTTTAAAAAGTATTTACGTAAGTTAGAAACGTTGTATGCTGGGAATAAATTATTCTCTATATACCAACTCTAAGATCTTCCGTAAAAGTTTATTTAAAGTGTCTTTAAGTAAAGTATGCAGAAGTTTTGATTTTATCCCATCCATCCATACTAGTTAGCCACATACTTATAGGGAAAAAAAAAATTGTAATGGTCTTTCAAGTAAACCAAGTCCTTAAAATGCATTCAATCTCAGCTTAGATAATTAAAATAGCTATTGAAAAAGCATACACGAGTACACAGAGTAAGTGTGTTCATGAATAAATCATTTTGTTAGCAATTGAGTAGGTACACAAAAATAAACTCTTTGTATACACTGAAACCATGTTTTCTATTACTTAGAATCAATTTTTGATCAACTTAATAGGGTTACGGATAGAGTTCCTACGTTTTCTGAGCAGGTACTGTATACGTAGAAACTCCTTTAGAATATTAATGAGAAATGAAAATACTTTGTATTTCTCACGTAGTTTCTAGAATTTGATCTTTCCACTAAATAAGACAGGAGAGGGTTTTTAAAATACTAACGCGATCAAAAGAAAAAATTTGCAAAGTGTTAATTAAATTTTTGGAAATTGTGGCTCTACAACAAATTTCAGATTCTTAAGAGATTTATTCACACGAGTACAAATATATATCTATACGTGAAAAAATGGCAATTCTTCATATTCAAGTATGGTTTATTCAGGTTACATTTTTAGACATGAAACGTGTTTGTTTTTCCATAATTCACAATGTTATAACTTCCAAACGACACGTTTTCTAATACATATATAGTAAAGAAAAGCCTTAACGCCATGACCTGTAATAAAGAAGGCAGTGCCTCGTCCCAATAAATAAATAAATATTAATAGAAAATTGCTTCGAACGGTTTCAGGAATACTTTATCCAATTTGGATACCTCTCTTCGGAGCACCTAGAAAAATAATCATAGATTAAGGAGCACAGTTCAGCCGTCAGTTGCTCTCAGTTAAACGAGCCGTTAACCAACAGTGCTGGGCACCGTTAATAAAAACATTAACTTCGTTAATCGTTTATCCGTTACTAAAAAAGTTAACCTCGTTAAACGTTAAAGCGTTACTATACGGAAGATTTAACGGAAGTTAACATTAATCGTTAATCGTTAACTCCTAATAGTAATTGTAATCTTTATTAGTGATTTTATAAGCATATCAAACATATTATGCCCTAGACACACGGAACATATCAACGCTCATAGGCGGAGCAATGACCATTGCATAGTCCGTGTGTTATTGCATCATTGGCGCAATGATCATTCGTTTCGTCTTTGCACCAATTACTTCTCCACAAGTTCAATCGTTTGAAAGTATGCATTACTTGTCATTCCTTTTGTCGATAAGTGCGCTTTCAGCGGTGAGGAACTGCAAGTTCTTGGAAAAATCAGCTGATTTTCAAGCCATCACTGCAGTCAGATGTCATTTGTGAAATTTACTGATACATTTTTCAAGGTAAATTTTGAATATTTTCCAAAGTGAATTATTGGAAAACTTTCTCACATTATATAGCAAATACAAGCCTCGTTTCAATTTTTCGCAAATTACTTTACAATTCAGTTTTTAATTTACCAAATTGACAACTGTCATCTGTCAAATAGAATTACCGTCAAGATATCGTGTGCTTGCCTTACCAAGCAATGATCATTCAATTAATTACATAATTGGATCATTGATCATTCTAGTGCGTCATGTGACTAGGTATAATACCCTTGCTTATAAAAAAAAAGATTTTGGTTGGGGAGGTTTAGGTAGGACATGAAAGATAAATAAGAAAACAGTATACAAATCTTAGTTTGTTATAATAACTATTTCGAAATCAAATTAAAATTACGGGAGAATCGAAATACTGGAGATCACTGGTGAAAAACCGCAGCAAGTTGGCATTGTTCATTGTCCAGAAGAGATGCAAACCTTTTATCTATGCCCTTTAATAAGGCACTGGCTAAAGCTGTGCAATTCACAAGACCCCTAGCCTTGATACTCATTAATTTAAATAAGTTGCTGCAATTGTCGGTAGGAGTGATCCGAGATATGCTTGAGCTTAAAGCGTGATGTCTTCTATGCGTGATAGCTTCTATGCACGGAACCTACGTACAGCCACAAACATGTACGACCAAGCTACTTAGAGTACGATTTTCGCTGCGTGATGTCAGTTTCATCATAAATTGTAGGTCCCCAATTAATGGTTAACGGACTTATGGAAAGTTAACGGAAGTTAAAGAGTCCGTTAATATTCTTGAAAGTTAATCCGTTACACGAAAAGTTAACTTCGTTAATTAACGATTAACGGTATTATGCCCAGCTCTGCTAACCACAATCAAACCATGATTTGGTTATATGACAACCATCAGTCGATCTCAAGTAAATTCATAAACTGTCCACAAATTAACAATCATTTGGTCATTTCAATTATCAATTTGCGTTAATTTCATTGTGTCGATGCATGCCAGGTGTTGGTCATATACACATATATGAATTTGATTAGAACAATTGGTGTACTGTTAACTATGTTTTTTTATTTCAGCAATTTATTATTATTATTTTTGTTTTTGCATATAAAACACTCAATCAAATCGAACTTTCAAACAATTATTTATCATATATGTAAACAATGCCATTAGGTCATTTTCGCACCACACAATAATTGAAAATTACATTTGCATTGAGTACTAATTTTCTTTGAATTTTAGCCATTAGGTTAGAAATATTTAAGGCGCAAGTTGATACATAGATCACGTAAACTATAGTTTTCTTTCTTGCAATAAAATTGAGTGAGCAATTGAGCGATAAATTTCTTCTTTTTATTTAACGGCTACATTCCACCTAAATATTTTTATTTTAGCTAATATTAAATTCTCGTTTGTAACCACAGTTCATTCGAATGTCAATTATTGGAATTGATAAATTTGATTGAACTGTGCTTTCCCAAACGCAGTTTTTTCGTAAATGTCAATTATAAGAATTGACATCAGCTAACAGTAACACAATATTAAGGAACTACAATTAGCAGTGCTTTTGGTGTACCACAGAAAAAAAATGGGGTAAAATTGTCTCCATTTGAAATTGAACCAAAATATTGCATAAGGGTCCTTGATGCACATAATTTGAGTGACGCACTTCATATTTGGCCCCATTTAATATTTAATAAAAAATTAAGTCATTCTGCAGACAGTTTGTGTTGACCGACCATTTCCAGAAGATTTTTATTCAGCAGCTGGAAAAAAAATTCAGTGATTTTGACAGTGACACATTTGTTAATATATGCTCGCTATCTTAAATGTTTCAACCTAGATACGCCGCTGCTCTTTTATTTGCTACACCGAAAATGCTAAAGTTACAATTGAAATTGTGCGATTTACAATTTCGTTGTTTCGGGTGCGATCTTAAACCAAAAATGTGTTCTACATATTTACTGCCGAAAATGTAGTATATACAATTTAAAGTGGGTGTCACAACGGGAGCGGCGCTGCGCGGCATTTTTCATTTGCCCGCTGCGGGATTGTTCTTGCAAAATTAGATCTATAAGTCAAACCGGGAGAGGCGCAGCGCAACAAAATAGTTGCCGCTCGGCGATTTTGGAGATTACGCCTGGCGGAAAAATTCTTTTTTCTTTCGAAATAAGTCCGCACAATTTGTTAAATGAGGCTTTTTGCATTCTTAAGTATTTGTAATCGGACCTCATCACTTTTCTCTGTTTTTCTTCAACCAGAGCTACTAATAATAGAATTTCTTCATCGGAACTAGAGTACATTTGGATAAAATCTGCCGCTTTCGGTGTGAACACTATATTTTGTCGCGTACCACCACGCCTTGCCGCGCCACTCTCGGTGTGACCAGGGCTTAAAAGTTAATCCGCACGATATACACACTAATTAGGTATATTCCATATACAGTAACATTTTGACGTCACTCAGCATATAGTTTTTCTGAAAATGGAATTGTTTTTGTCAAGTATTCAAGTAAGATTGTCCAGGGTGACGTATTGATTTAGAAGTAAAAGATAATACTGAGCATACCTTATTAGTCTGCATTGATTAATTTGTGTCGTAGATGAGAATACGTGGAGCACATTATTTGCTTGTGTACAGAGTAAATATAATTATTTTCTACTTAACAAAGGTCAATGCAACCTACATCTAATTGTCATCATATTTCATTTACTCAATGCGAAGTTCATTCATTGCAGCAGTAACAAATATTATGCGTCAGCAAAATTAATCAGTGAATGAACTCTGCATTGTGTAAAATTTGTAGTTTTGTTTTTATTGTTTGTAAGCAATTTTTGTACATAAAAATGATCGATCGATAATTATGAGGGCAGTTATTTTTTGTAACTTGAATAATAAATGTTTATAGTAAATTAAACTCAGTGTTGTTACTTAAACAGCTTAGTTTTTGTCATTTAGTTTGGAACAGTGAAGCTTGTAAGATATAAAAGACTGCCGAACAAGAGGATATCATGAAAATTGTTACAGGTTAACATTCAATTATTCAAAATGTGGAATCTGGAGTGTTTTACAGGAGTTTTCTTGGGTAAGCCAAATGTGTTTCTATTACACACTCAGACAATAATTCTAATCGAAATTATAGTTTTAATGTTGAAGCTGACGACAATAATTGGGAATGCTTTCCTATAAAATATATTAAGTCATTGGCTATAAATATGTACAGGTGACCCCTCGAGTAGAACAACAAAGGAACTGTGGGTTAAAGCAAACCCAAATCACACGAATAACCTCCTCGGACTTAATAAGCCAACCCTGAGAACTTTGGTGTATATTTTCACTGGGCACTGCTCTCTCAGGGGTCACATTCACAGGATGGGACTTATTGATGATCCTACATGCAGGGGTTGCAGAGAAGAGTCCGAAACAGTGACCCACTTTCTTTGTCACTGCCCGGCAGTCTCAGGAATATGTTACAGATTCCTATTTGGCCTACGTTTCGGGAAATGCCTCGGGATACCAAACCTCTATTTCAATCAGTCAATCAATCAATCAATCAATATGCACAGGCTTCCTAATGAAAGAACTTCCGACCAGAATAAAACCATTTTTGAATTGCTCTTGAACTCTTCACAGTTATTTTTCATTTTATTTTACGTTACGCCAGAGAACGGCAACATCATTATTTGGCAATTAGACTCTAATGTTATCCTGTTTTCTGTTCAATCAATGTTCGTTTTTTCCGTGTGTCTATTTTCGACCAGATATAGAATTCAGTATGAGCACAAAGTTCTGTTCAACCAAAGTCCAATAGATTATCATTGGAAATCAGCCGTTGCAATTCTCGGATATTTAAAGTCAACCGAAAAGCTGAAGTTAGTTTACCGTAGCACCGAAGACTCTCTTCTCTACATTGATACGTAGATGCGAGTTGGGCCGAAGAAAGCAATGATCGAAAATAACACAGTGGATTCGAAGGTGCTCGTCGCTGATATTTGGCCTTCAGGTGTGTTTGTGAGGAAATTCATAACTTTGCCAAAAAACCAGAAAGAACCGAATCCCGTGAATGTTTAGACTTAGACGACTCGCAGAATATTTCAGCCAGTAACTGCACTAACTGTTCTTTCACACTTTATTACCAAAACAGCCGTGGTATGCGTTCAAAAGGTCGAGAAATATATTTGAGTGTTTGCAAATATGACATCATTGCCCCTACTGAAACGTGTCTCTCTTGCGATATTTTCAATTCTGAGTTCCTTCATGAAAAAAAATTACATTGTGTTTTGGAAAGATCGCTGTGCAATGTCTACTGGCTTGTATCGTGGTGGAGGTGTATTAATCGCCGTTAAATCAAATTTAAGTGCTAATCGAGTAAATCTCTTATGCATTGATGGTAACGTGGAGCAACTGGCTGTTAAAATAACTGGAGATGTAAATATGTTAATCTGTGTTAGCTACATTCCTCCTGCCTGCAACTTAGTTATATATGAAAAACATTCAAACAATATAATCGATTTGGCATCTGAACTGCATCCTGATACTTACTTTTGTTGTCTTGAGGACTTTAATCTTCCTGATATTTGTTGGAGCTGGTTAGAGGCAGATAAATGTCTTATGCCCACCAATATATCATCACTGTGTGAAAGTTTGATAGTTGATTCATTAATTGGTTGTAATTTAGTTCAAGTAAACTTGCATTTCAATTTCCTGAGCAGAATTTTAGATTTAGTATTCTTAAGTGCTTTCGAACCCTGATTTACACCATAAACCTATCACCAATATTCTATAATTTTGCATATTCAAGTATAACTAACATTTTTGTTTATGATTTTCTTAAAGCTGATTATAAGAAATTAAACGAATTCTTTTTGTCAATTCAATGGAATGAATTGTTAGATTTTGTACCTATTTCTAAAAGCTCAGAGAACGAACATCCCCCATGGTTTAATCGGAGATTTACTGAGCTTGATAATGTGATCTCAAACAATTTACAAGAAAGCTGCGACTTATTTGCTGACTGGTTCGAATCTGTTTATGTTTCAGATCCCTCTGTTTCAGATCCCTCTCTTCCCTCTACTCTATTTGGGATACCTATGTTACTGCTATTGATCTTGGTTCCATGTCTTTGGATCTTATTGAAATTGAAAACTCGCTCAGCTCTTTAAACAATGATGTTTTTTACGGACATGATGAAGTCGCTAACATTTTACTAAGAAACTGCAATGCTACTCTCGCACCAGCTTTAACAATTAATTTTCAATGTTTCACTTAGACTAGGACTTTTACTAGACCAGTGGAAATTTTCTTTTATTACTCCCATATACAAAGCAGGTTCTCGGCATTCATTGAAAACTACAGAGGAATTGCCAAACTTCTACCTATTCCCAAGTGTTTTGAAAGTATAATAACGAATAGGATGTATTTTCACGTAAAAGAAATGATTTGTTCCCAGCAACATGGCTTCGTGAAGGGTAAGTCCTCAACAACCAATTTGGTATTATTTAAAAAATTTTGTATTAACGAAATTGAAAATGGTGCGAAAGTCGACGTTATCTATACTGACTTTGTTATGTATTTTGACCGGGTAAATATTGATCTGCTTGTAAGGAAACTGCATGCCTTCGGGCTTCACTCCTCCTTTCTTAAGTGGATTAATTCGTACTTAAGTAATCGCTCGCAGTGTGTAAAAATGACTTTTGTTAAATCTCGTAAATTTATAATTAAATCAGGGGGGGCTCAGGGCAGTCATCTTGGCCCCCTATTGTTTATTATTTTTATTAATGATGTGGTTAAACTATTCTCTTTCGCTAAATGTCTTTTGTACTCTAAAAATTTTCTTGCCAATTAGAGATCTAGCAGATTGTCTACATCTTCAAAATTACCTAGATAAACTTCTAGTTTGGTGCTCGTTAAATAGTTTGGAGCTCAATCTTAGCAAGTGTAAGAACTTAAGCTTTTATCGTTGTATTAATCCTATTTTGTTTGATTACGTGATTAAAGACATTACTGTAGACAGACCTACTGAGATTAAAGATCTTGGTATCATTTTTGATAACAAGTTGAACTGCTCTTTGCATGTTGACTATGTCACCTGCAAGACATTTAAAATGCTCGATTTCATAGACTCTTACAATTTAAGGCTTTATATGTTTCACTAGTTCGCTCCATATTGGAGTATTCCTCTGTTGTTTGGTGCCCTTATACTGCTTTACATATTAAACGCATTGAATCTATACAAAGATCATTTACTCGCTATTGCTTTGCGCGGGCTTAACTGGAAGTTGGTCTTCCCTCATACGAGGGCCAGGTGCCAGTTACTTGGGCTCCAAACTTTAGAGTCTCGTAGAAAAGCTTTCAGAGATGTTTTCTGCTACAAGATTTGCTCAGCCGAATTGATTGCCTTATTCAAAATTACGTGCCTGGCTTTTCTATTCGATCTAGAGATTTATTACATATTCCATGTCATAGAAACTTGTTACGGTCAGTATGAACCCATCACTCACTGCTCCCCGAAATTTTAACGTTGTTTGTACTTTCGAGATCTTACTGATGAACGTAATAGTTTCAGAAATACTGTAATGCAAATTTATAGATAATTACGCCTTTAGATATTCTTTACATTTCTTTTTTATAGTTAAGTTAGTTTTTAATGCTTAGTATGTAGGAGCTTTTCTCTGTAGGACCTAAATAAATAAATATTCATCTTGGTTTCGCGAGGGTCGCGAAAGCAATGTATAGTCGGAACATCAAGTACGGAAAGAGAATATATTGCTTTGACTAGCGCTTCAAGAAAGCCGTATTACCTTAGATACTTGCTTGAACAATTGGGTCCAAGTGAGGCAATAATACTATTCAATGACAGTCAGAGTGTACTATGCCTTGTGAGATGTGAAGGATGACATTCAAGGACAAAGCATATGGACTATTGTTATCAGGCAAGTGCCCTGCATTCGGGAAAAATATGTGCTGTATATGAAAAATAAAATAATTTTGCTTCAGTTTATCAAAAACGAAAAAAAAACAGGTGAGTGATATTGCTTCTATTGAAAGTGTAAAAAAAAATTGCTGGACTGAGAGGTTGGAATTGGAAGATCTCTTGCTGGGGTTTAAATTAGATACTGGCACGCAAGTGAATATTCTACCGAAAGATACATTTAAAAAGATTAATCCGATACCTAAATTAAGACCATTCAATGTAAATTTGGAACATATGAAGGCTTTAACGTAAGCATTCGGCTCTAGGTATGGTTACCTGTAAAACAAAGTGTAGAGGAATATTATGTAATTTGGATTTTGTTGTCGTAGATGAAGGGGGCACAGCTATTGTTAGGTTTAGATTCGTGTGTAAAATTGGAGTTGTTACAGGGTGCTAATCGTGTTCAAATCGAAAGTAAATCAGAGTTCATTGAGAACAATAATACAATTTTCGCCGGTTATGAGCATTTTCCATAGGAGAATTCATATTAATATTCGTGAAAGGACAAAGAATACTTTAAGTCAAATGGAGCGAAAAGGGTTAATTTCTAAGATTGACCATCCTTCTGACTTGTCTCATAATACGATAGTAGTAGAAAAAAAGCGACAAATCACTACGAATTTGCCTAGATACCAGGGAATTAAATCAAGTCATTAAAGACGAACATTTTTTGATACTGAAGATAGAAGACTTTAGACAGGAGTTGCGAGGGATGCAGGGATATTTCACAGTATTAGATTTCAATAAAGGCTTCAGGCAGGTAGAATTTGATGAGGAATCAAAAAAAAACATATTGACTGTTTTCAGCACCCCATTTGGCTGCTATCAGTTTAATGTTTTGCCTTTTGACATAAAAATAGCACCGGAGAAATTTCAGAAATTAATGGATAATGGATAATGGATTAATGGATAAGTTTAAAGTGCCAATCGAAAGATCATGCATTCTGTATATATTTGATCCTAGACAATCAGCAGTAATACAGGCTGATGCTTCAAAGAACGGGTTGGAATGTTGTTTACTGCAGGAGGGTAGATCCGTATATTATGCCTCAAAGAGCTTAGTGGATGCCGAAACACGTTATGCTCAAATAGAGAAAGAGTTGTTGGCAATTGTCTTCGTGTGTAAGAAATTCCATTATCTAATTTATGGTAAACGATTTTTGGTGCATACGGATCATACACCACTTGTACTAATTATGAATTAAGCCTTGGATAGTAGCTATTCTACTCCCATGAAAATTAAATTGCTATTGTACGACTTAGATGTAAGTTACATTCCCAGTAAGAATCTCGCAACTTTGGCTCAAGCAATGATATACATAGAATAAAGGATTTAGTAACAGAATATATCCACAGCGTATAGGGGACTCGACCAAAGAGGTTTACAGGAATGAAACTATTCGCGATGATATATAGGTATTAATAGACTTGATTAAGTACTACAAGTAATGATGGCCAACTTCAAAAAACACGGTACCAGATCACTTAATTTTTTTAGGAATATGAAAGGACAAATTTACTATGATGATGGATTGGTATTCTACGATGATAGAATATTTGTGCCTAAAGTCTAGATTTCAAATGCGTTAAAAGCCTTGCATGATTGTCACAATTGGTAGACCCAAGACACTACTTTATTGGCCGTATATAAGTAGAGATATAGAGAATGTAATAAATTTCTGTGCGACATATGAGAAATTTAGAACCGTAAATAACAGACATGAAGTGATACCCCATAAAATACCAGAATATCCGTACCAGATAGTTGGATACGATATATTCGAGTTTACTGGTAGAAATTACATAGTTGTTGTAGATTACTTTTCCAGATGGTTCCACATAAGAGATTTACACGGCATACCAGAAGAAGTTATTTTCGATAATCAACCTTTCAATTCCTTTGAATCTTTAATGTCACCAGTTCGCGAAATCTTGGGAATTTAAATCCAAATATTCTAGTCCATGTTACCCTATGGTCCAGTCTGAAACAAATTAAATGCGATCTTTAGCATTTTTTCGGCTTATTTGACTCGACTACTAGATCAAACGGATTAGCTGAAATACTGCATACTGCATACTGTTAAGACCATAATGAAAAAAGCACAAGACAGCGATCAGGAAATTTGTTCAGCATTATTAGAATACCGAAGTTCTAATCTCTCTCATGTAGGATACTCTCCATTACAACTTCTAATGAGTAGAGTTTTGCGCACGAAGCACTCTTGTAACAAAAAAAAAACAAAAAAACAAAAAAAAAAAAACAAAAAAAAAACAAAAAAAAAACAATTATATCCAGAAATAGTAAGAAGCAGTTATGCAGTATATGAAAGCGCGACAAAAGGAGTATTATGATTAGTGGGTGCTCTTCCCGGACATTTTTTCAATCCAGGGATCCGGGATTGAAAAAAATAAGATCCCGGGATTACCCGGGAACCAGGATTTTTTTTTAATATTAAAAATTTTACATTTGTACTATAATTCATTTTTTTTATTTACAAAAAATATACAATAATAAAAATAAAACGGTTTAATGCACTTTGTCTGGTATATGTATTTTTTAAACTTATTTGAGCTTTTTAAAATATGTTTTTAAAAAACATAAAACATCAATTGAATGATCTGACAAACCCACTCGTTTTTTTTTTGTTACAATTGTTCCAGAAATTGAAAAAAAACTCGCTCCGGTTCGGTTGATGTTGGTTGGATCGTCATTATTGAATTCTAAAGTTTTTTAAGAGTATGTGTCATTGTTCTTGTTGCCACATATAATCTCATCTCCTTTTGTGTAGATGTTGTTTTGTCAGGTTTTACTACCTCCATAGTTTTCTGTGATTTACTTATTGCACTTGCCAAAGACTTCTTCAACAAATCGTCTGTAGTCGATGGTGATGGTAAAGTAGTACCGCTTGTTGTTGGTACATCAATTATCTAGCATAAATCTGAATCATTATCTATGGCGATCATCAGAAAAATATTGGATTACCAAATCTTTTGCTAATTTAGATATTGCGGAAATTGATGATACAGCAAAAAACTGTCAATAACTATTCAATTCACAGTTATTTGTATCAGATTTTAAATTTTCTGGATTTTGCAGAAACATTGCAAGCGAAATCAAATCTTTTGAACGCCTTTCAGACAGTCTATTCTGCAGAGCTTCTAACAAGTTTGCTGCTAATGTGCCAGGTGAAATCTCGAACAGAATTAAAGAGATACTTTATAATTCCCTCTGAAGTAACAAGATTACAATCTCTTGTGCCAAGTGCTTCAATCGCCAATTGTACTGGTTTTAAGACATTTAACAATTCATCCAACTTTGCAATCTCATTTTCGTACAATTTAACCGGGGAGTTTAGATTTATCAACGCTTTTTTAATACAGGATTTCAACAAAAGATATCGTTTCAACATTGGAGCAATACTGTTCCACCTAGTCTGAGAATCCAACATGAGATTGTGCTCTTTTCCATGCTAATTTTTAATATATTTTTGAAGCACACAGTTTTTTACGGCTGATTTCTTAAATAACATCACAATTTTGCGGACATTGTTCAAAGCTATCTTAAAATTTCCCTGCTCTTCCAAAATAATTTCAGTATTTTCAGATGATTTAGCATCAGCATCCTCTTCTACTTGAATGGATTCGTTATCATCATAGTTTTCTAAGTCTAAATCTTCATCAGATTCTTCTGCAGAGCAAAACTCTACAAAATTGTCATCGGATTCGCTTGTTTTGGATTTTGCTATTTTTTTATAAATAATGTCACAAATTGCAAGTTGAATGCCATGATTTAAGCATAATTGGTGGACCATAAACGATGATTCTTTCCCAAATTTTTTCATAACAGATGCGCCATCGGTTGTTACGGCCAAAACATCACTTAAGTTAATTTTAAAACTGGAAAGTTTTTGTAGAAGTAGATTTTTTAAAACTTCAGCTGAACAATTGCCATAAATTCTAATAAGATGTAGATTATCGTAACTTTCGTTCGAATAATGCACATTTATGTTTAAATAACGACGATTTTTTAAACTTGTCCATTCATCAAGTGTCAAACTTAATAATGAATTCACTTTTTTGTACAAATTTATTCTTTTATAGTTTCCAATTTTACTAATTCATAATAATCGTGTACGAGTTTCATAACATTGGTTTTGTTCTTATGCAAGTGAAATCCACGGGCATTCAAACTTTCCCTTATAAATAAACTTTTACAAACACCAGAAATTGAAAATCCATCCAAAGCACATAATCTAGCTACTATTTCAGCCATCGATTGTCGTTTAATATAGTTAAAGATTTAGGTGGAATTTTCGAAATCTTCGAAGATGCTGGACTTGCTTCCAAGTTGGCTTCATTTTTCTCTACGTTTTATTGCCTTTTCTGGATGAACAGCTGAAAGATGACGAATTAACCCACTGGTGGATGATCTTTTGCGTCCGATATTTGCTGAGCATTATTTGCAAGTCGCCTTTTCACAACTTTCATCCCTTTTGAAATGGTTCCAAACTTCGATGAATTCTTTTTAAACATGGTCTGATAAAAAAAAAACTTTTAAATATAAATATATAATTAATTAATTAATGAATACAGATTGTATTCCTTACCAATTATTTCAAAAGAAAATAAACTGCACAAAAATGAATTCACAATAATAAATGAATAAGTCTAAATAAAGTATTTTAAATATATGCAAAAAACTTCTGTACCTACGCCTACTACGTAAAAAAAATATTCTATGGTTTAATATTTGTTCATGTTTTTAAAATATGATTTCACTACGGAAACATTTGGTATTTTATCAAAAATGACAAACTTGAGTAAATTATTTTTTTTTAATTCCCGGTTTTATAATGGTGAAATCCCGGACCCACTAATTATGATAGTAGGTGGGCGAATAGCAGGGACCTGGATATTAAAAACTGGTGAAAATGTAGTTTTCAGAAAAGGAAATAAGTGGGAACGTACAGTAGTGGGAGCCAAAAGTAACACACGAACATCTTTCATTATCAGAATGAAGATAATCAGCTACTCCGAAGAAACACAGAGCACTTGCGGAGGTCAGAGAACTCTCTATAGTTTAGAATCCTCGAAAATTCAGACGAAGATAGAGGTAGTGGTGAAATGACCCACTCAAAAACAGGATTCATCTCCAACTCCAGCACTGAAGCACTGAACTACCTAATAATCAAAATAATAATAGAAAATAGCTTTCAACATAAGTAGCCCTTATTACAAAACATGCACGATCACTACAGGGGCCGGATTCACTAACTCGGAGAGTTGTAGAGATGAGAGTTCTTTTGACACTTAACTCTCCATTTGGAATTCTGTAACTCGGGGAATTTGTATTAAGAAGTACCCAAACTCTCTATTCCACTCGACCAAACCCTCGCTGTGTTACTTGTGGAGTAGTTTGAATATTATTTCTAAACTGACAGTATTCGCTGTTTTTGTTGTGTTTTGTGAAGGTTCCTAGGTACCCTAGGATTATTAAATTAAATTTTGTACTTACTGCATAACCTGGATATGTTCACAAAAACAAATTATGGATATCCTTGCAATACTTACAGAGAAATAAGGATTTTGGTGTCTCAAGGTACCCTAAAAATTTTAAATCACGCAAAAGTGATCGTTTTGGTCGTCTTCCAGTACAGAACGTTAAAGGTTGTGTGTAGGATTAAATCGCATCTAAATTTTGTTCCCTAATCAGATATGTAATTAGTTTTTGAGTCTGATAAATGGTTTCTAATCAGATATGTAATTAGTTTTTGAGTCTGATAAATGGTTTTGGAGATAACTGCAAAAGAAGTGAATCAGTCCTTCTTACGATGAGAAAATTGCCGTTTTCTGGCACAAAAATGGAGGTATGTGCAACTCATCATTATGAAGAACTGGTAAGTCGTAGAAATTCACTTTCCATTAGAAGAATGTTCACAACAGAGTACTAATGGACTCGAAACAAAGAACGGATGATTTATATGCAAAATATAGGAACTGGGGTGTATATGACCCAAGTGCAAAAAATGCGTCTTTCGGTGGTAGAAAGTCAGTTATGAAGTTAAAATGATCAAAAAAACTACACCACTCGATTAGCCGCTTCTCCCTCTTTAATTTGATGCCAAATATGACGTGTTTTGGACAACCCCCAATGGGGGGTGGTACGACCCCAAAAGCCCCTCCCCCAGAAATGTTTCACCTATATTTTTGTACTCTAGACCCTAAATCCGTAGGAAAAATCCCCAATGCTCTATGACCCTCCCACACAGAGTTAGCCGTCTTTCAATATTTCGATACTTCTCATGTTTTCTTTAACTCCCCAAGTATGTTAGAGAATCTCGAATGGAGACTTAGGAAGCTTTAATCGGGGAAAACGAAAATTCACATCTCCCAAACTCTCCGAGTTAAAGAATTCGGCCCCTGCTCTATCAGTTAACTGTGGAGTGAGTTTGGCAAAGTTTTTTGTTAAGTTTTAGTTAATTTATCATTGGATCTTTCCATAGAAAATCGAACAAAATTTACACTTTCCCAACGTTCTTCTTTTGTTGAAAGTTAAATTAATGTGTCCTGCGATGCATGCTGCCTGAATTAAAGTAATTTTAAACTGACTTTAAAATCCTTAAGTTCCTTGTAGTTACTACACGAAATGTTAACTTTGAATCAAATACCTATCACAAAGGCATGGTCTTTAAATTATTTGAGAGACCGTAATATACTAAAGAATGCCTTTTATAAGAAAAACAAGTAAAAAAAACTAGAATTGGTCTAACAAAAGAAGGTCCCAACGCGTCATTAACGATTTCGTCCAAATTACACGTATATGTTGAGCTTGACTAGAAATGAAAGTGACGTAAGTGGGAGCTCCATATGGCCAAGCGAAACTGAGATAATACATAATGTAGGTGAGCCCGGGGTTAAAATGAACCCTTATCGGTAAACTTTGATAATTACCATCGAGTATATTCGCAACATTTAATCCACTTTCTTTTCGTTACAATTATCTGTAATCTGTTATCTTTCATATACAGAAAATAACAAGCCATTACCCCAATTAGTTTAGGAGCTTTTTCCAAAATAAGATTGCGAGGTTTACTAAATTAATTTCAACTTACAGTAATTAGCAGCATATACTGTAAAGCTACTACCTTTATCTCTTACGACATTCGTACGGCAGCGGGTTACAGAGTGGTAACCCGTGGTGTGTTACGTATATATTATTATAATAAAAATAACAAAAAATAAATACATAATTTTTCCAGGGGTGGGGGTATTCATTTTATATTCTACCATCTGTGTAGAATATTCGTCCAAATCTCATTAAAATCGGATAATAAATTCAATGTCAAAAGGTCATTCATATACACCAATGGAAAAATGTTTCTCATTTCCCGAATTCTGGTGTTATAAGGGAGGTGAGGTTAATATTACCAGATTTGCAAAATTCTTTTTACTTGATTTTTTTGTGATTTTTTGAACATATTTTCCATCCCCTTCTGATTAAGACTCGAAATTTAATTGTCGACGGCCAAAATTCGGTCTGAAAAATTCATTTCAAAAGTTTTTTCTACCACTTATCGATTAATCCAATTTTTGAGTTTTGCATGAATGCGCTTTACCTATTTAAAAAACATTAAATCTATAAAAATTCCGCATACCCACTATTCGACATCTACCGGCGATTCGCACGGAAATATCACTTACAGAATAAATTCACTTACCCGAATAAATTTGGCACTTTCGTTCAAATTCAGTTGCAATTTAACGGCGACAACTCCCGCCCCCCTACATTATGCATTATTTCCGTATTTCCGTATTTCTTGCATTTCTAGTGAAGCCCTACTTATTATACTGTGAATTTGGACGAAATCGGTGATGATGAGTAGGGACCCTCCGTAAGACGCTCCGTAAGATGCCCTAGATGAATGCCCGTATGTAATTTCGTATGGACACCAATCTGTACAAGTTTGATTTTTGTAGTTGTTTTTAGCATATGACCCGTTTATTTTGAAAGTGGGTATAGTATTCTTATTTTCTTCAGAATTCTTTACTAATCATAATTGGTTAATAAATTTACACTCTTTACACTCTTTAACTTCTAAACACACAAAAGTTCATTGTCAGATCCAATAAATATTTTTAAATTATATTTTCAAATGAATTTAAACTAAAATATTTCAATATTTTGTCGTAAAAAAATGGACTTGCACTAATTTCAAAATAAACATCTTATATATTTCCAGAACTGTTCGTTGAAAAGTATAAATAATGATGACCAATTTCATAGGATTTCATATTCTAAAGAGCTTTTCAGTGCAACGAAAACGTTTAGGACTAATCGTTTTCACAGTATACGTATAAATCTTAAATTTTTATATGGCAATACGAAGAAGCTGTTGCCCGATTTAGTCCATTTTTGAAATTATATTTACTATTTTCGTGAAAATAGCAGAGACAGACCGAAACGGTTATGAATATTTAAAAAAAATCGTATGTAAAATATTATTTTCTGATTTTCTTTCTAAAAATCAAAAATTTAAATTAAAAATTGATTTTTATTTAAAAAATCAGGAATAAAAATCGGGAAATGATTTTTAATTTAAAAATTGAAAAAAATCGGTAATGATTTCTATTTTAAAAATTGAAAATAAA
This sequence comes from Dioctria linearis, assembly GCA_963930735.1. Classification (NCBI taxonomy): domain Eukaryota; kingdom Metazoa; phylum Arthropoda; class Insecta; order Diptera; family Asilidae; genus Dioctria; species Dioctria linearis. The sequence continues at coordinate 67,031,509 of OZ005741.1, forward strand.
AATCGTCAAATGATTTTCATTTCACAAAATTGTTTCTCGGGTGAAAAATACTTAAAATATGGGTCGAAATATGCCGAAGATTGTACGACAGATGAGAGTGGATGGAAAATACTAACGGGCTTTAGTCTAAGGTATCATAGGAATTGGTCTAGATTTTTTGTTGAGTTTTATTGCTGATATTTAAAATATAAATCCAAAAAGAAAGTTACTTTTTATAATTTCGAATAAAAATCGGTAATAAGAATCATAATGCGACATTCCAATCACTCCTCCTATAACTTTTTCTAAATGATTTTTTTGGTTAGAAAAAATGAAAATAATTGTTATTTTCAGTTCCTGGAAAACACTGCGTACAAAATTTCAGCTCTCTACGTTGACGCGTTCTCAGGCAGTGTGCAAATATACAGTGAAAAACGAAATTTTTGTATGGCAACCTGAGGAAGGAATTACCCGATTTGTCCCATTTTCGAACTTAAATTTACTTTTGTTTTTAAAGCCCGTGTGCAAAATTTCAGCTCTTTAAATATACGCGTTCTCGAGTTATCGTGCGGATGGACTCACGGACGGCCGGACCGACGGATGGACAGGCACACATGCAACAATTAAAATTACTTTTATTATTCAGCTTGGGTGTCCAATGCATTTTGCTCTACCATCATTTTTCCTATGTGTTGCAAATGGAATGACAAACTTAGTGTACCCTACGATTTCATCATCTTGGGTATGAAAATATTAAAAATGTAGTTAGTAAATTGGAATAGTAATGGATTTAAAAAAGAGAAATTTTTTCGTCAATAGAGGTCTGGTTATTTTGAAAAAAGAACAAACAAAATAAAAACAAAAATCATACAAATTTGTTGTGTTATCTTTTATCCCGTAAAATTTGTGCATATATTTTTTAAAGCTTTTTCACTTTCTTTCTAGCATTCCCTTTCTTGACAATTAACCCAGATCTCTGGAGACCAAATATAAATTTCGAGCAGTGTCTCAAGAGACTTTCTTCTGGTCTTCAGAGACCTAATTTTTTGATCTATGACAAGAATCTCTTGCCATGTAAACATTTTGGAGATTTTAGTTTCTGTAAACCAGATATTAAAGAGCAGAAGCCTCTCACCGTATATCTTTACCTTAAAAATGTATAAAAATCTACACAATTAAAATCTTTAAAATTAAATTGTTTTGGTTAGTGACGAAACCGTTTATATGTTCAGTGAGTTTCTTTCTTTCATCCACAGTTGAGAAATTGTTAAAATACTCTCTCTTCGTTGGAATTATGTGCTGGTAGGCTAAAGCATATAGTGCAATATTCAATACCTCGGTGCACAATTGAGCATTGGATGTTTTAAATAATTAAGCCAAAGATGATTTGCCGTTAAAAGATTGTCTTATCGCTTAGATTTTGTAAATTCATCCACTCATCTATCAATTTTGTGTCATCCATTTCCATGATTTTGTTTTGTAAAAAAAAAAAACATGTATTTTTAATTGCACAAAAAACGTATTTTAAATTGCAGTTCATGGAGTGCAAAAAATGATGCTACACTTCCCATTTTCGGTAAAAAATCCGATGTTACCCTCTTTTAAACATGAGTTTTACTTTTTATTAAGTTATACAGTTATATACAGTATCAGGGTTCATTGCTGTCCTGATGAGATCGTCCTATTACTGCTGATCGAAACACTTAAACACAGTACCTATACTCTCAAAAATTTCTGTATGGAATTTTTGATCTTCGGCTTTAGTCCAGAAACTGACATAGGTTGAGAATTGCCTGTAGACTCGTATATTGTACGGGTCTCGAAAGAGTAAAAAACTCATTACCACTTTCCACTTTATCTTACAAACTTGTTGTTTTTTAAAATTTTTATATCTTTTTTTCTCTCGTGAAGTGTCGCCAACTTGGGTTATTTCCCGTATTTGTACGGTGGTATTTACAATTATTTTACATGCGTGACTGACGCACTGTAGTATCGAGAATTTACATTGGTTGGGGGAAGGGGCAGGGGGGGGCGCGACACATAAAACAATACACAGGTACACAACGTAAGTTAAACAAGCAATTGTCGTACTGCTAGCTTCGCTACTGAGGTAAGACTCGCTGGGACCAGAAGAGAGAACTCGAGTGAGAGTCGAGTCGGTCTGACTGTCAGCATTATCAACTAAACTGTACATTCACACTAAAATTAAATTTTTAATTAATTGGTTTCGAAAATTTTAAAATCCGGACAGTATAGAAAACCCCGTCCAGACGCTCCCCGGATGCACACCAAACTAGGACAAATCCGGGGAAACCAGAACGGATAGCAACCCTAGTTAGGACTCACTATAATATTTCCCTTTTCAGCCTGCTCTTTAAATAACATGATCAATGAAATATTCTTTTACCTTTATTATATTTTTAGTCTTTTCCCCTCTCAGCTTCTCAATCTCAGCCTCAATATTAATTCTTCCTGTTTTTTTTTCTAATTTCTATAAACAGAATTGACGAGAAGTTCTATTTTGGTAATGATTTCATAAAATCAGACGTGCTTTTATGGAAATTCACAAAAAAATATTGAGTTCGTTTTTCCTGTGACGCCATAGTTACATTTATAGCTGGCTTTTATAGAATAAATGTTGAACGTCCACGAAATACATGCCCAATCATACAGAGAAAATGGAAAGAATAAACTTCTATTCCTCCAGGAAACCTTAAAAGTTTAGAGGTCATATATAAAATGTCTAAGAAGAAAAAAATCCAAAATTTTCCCGCTATGTATCATTTTATTGAAGGTGGGAGGATATGCTTCCCTATATTGTGTCGAATACAACTTTATTGAAATCAATTCCGCGGAAGTTTACTTCAATTTTTTTTCATCAGATAGGTATATCACTGGCATTACTACTACTACTACACACCACAAAACACATCAACTTGCTGCCCGCAACGCCTACCTGACTGACGCAAAAAAGACATATCAAAATCGAAATCACGTAAGTAGAAAAATTTTCCCTGCTTCCTTCCATCAAGGATGGAAAATAAATAACCGTCTGTATGGGAAAAGCAACAATATTGGAGGAAGGGACGGTATGGGTATAATGGGGCATAGAATCAATCATTGGGGATGCTTTATCTCGACAAAATAATTCTAAGCAGAAAGTGAATAGAGATGAAGATAAACGTAAAAAAAATCAAGAAATACAAATCAATTGATGTCTCATAATGGGTAACCATTCCACACCCCTTATCAAAAGGCCACTTACAAGTTACAAGTTAAAATGTCTATTTTGTGTTACAAACCTACAAACTGTTCTTTTTGAAATTAATATTTGTAGACTTACCGTTCAATCCTTTTCTGCATATTCTGTTCAAGACAGGCCCTTTGCTGTTCCCTTAGGATTTGATTATTATTGAAGGGCGTGCGGTGATTTCTAATATCCGATTTAAGTGGAGATAACGAGATTGAGGACGCAACTGATTCCAATCCTCGAGATAACTTTAACATCTCTGTACCGAATTGATGGAGAGCCGTCATAGTTGATGGTGTTGATTCAGGTATGCTGAAAAATTATATATCCCCCCATTTACATACATACATACATACTTTGAATACAGATTATACATATATATAAAGAAACCTTGATATTTTCAATTAAATTACCTGGAATCAGGTAGCCAAAGTTCATGTGTATCCAAGTTTGAAAGTTCGGTGTCTGTTGATGTGGCTGAATGCGGATGATTAGGTGTAGGCGAATTACTGGATTTTAAAAGACGCCGCCAAGTGCATCGTCTTTCTGATATTAGGAAGAAAACGGAAAAGATTTCTTTAATAAACATAAATGAAAACGAAAAAACCAAAAGATAATTTTGTTTCATTTACTCTACATATACTAACGAACTTGGAACTAATATGGACTGCATTTCAAATGCATTTTCTGTCTGTCTTCTTTTTAGATATTTTCTAAGGCTTTTCCATTTGAAATGTTAACATTTTCCATTTTACTTTCGATGTAGGTGTTGAGGGGTGGGTGTGGGCCATGTACCTTCCTTCATTCTTTTCGCGTAGAATAGTAGTAGACATAGCTGCCGCCTTCAAGAGCTCTTTAATAAATTACCCCTTTTCAAGGAGACTCTAGTTTAAATATTGTATTGTTTTAATTCTATCCATACTAGAAGAGGACTTTGTATCTCTTTATTCTATTTTGAGGTAGAAATAGAATTGAAACTGACTACTTACACTATCCCTCAGCCGTTCGAGCAATTTTACTCTTGAGAATACAAAATTGTCACTTTAAATTTTAATAACCCCGAGAGTATTACATGAGCAATTGATTTATTTCCAGACATTCTACGGTATACCAGTGTATATTACAATTCGAGCCCGAGACGAAGGACAAGCAAGACGGTGGGAGTATACTTTCCTACATGATGAATATACTCACTGGGACAACCCACTTGTCTTCTTTATGGAACATACATCCGTTATAGTAGTTTCCTTTGTATGGGATAGGTATGCTTTTCAACTAAATCTTAATGGTGAGATTAAAACTTTAACTGTCAGCCAGATAGACTCAAAAAAGAGTAAGATTTTACTTTATTTTCCTTATACTTTTCCCTCTTCTTTTTGGTAGTCTTATTATTAAATGGATATAGTTCCTATTGGTTATAAAAGTTGATATTAGTTATGAACAACAGATTAAGTTTGATTGTCGCTAAAATGTTTCTTAGGATGCTTCACTTAGACCATTGTCGGGTCCATTGATTCATTCTATATTACAAAGCTCAGGGGATAACCTATGATGCAAAGAACAGCATGGCAGGCAGGAGATATAGAGAGAATAGCGGATGTACTGGTGTATGTCACTCTTGAGCTATTCCAGATTTCGCACATTCGTCCTTTATACTTACGAGAATCTATTCAACTGAGGACATCACCCGAGGTCCACCAAGGTTCTCTAAGGTATTCACAATTATTGGTTTGATGCAAAAATTGCTCTGGCCGAGCGGTAGACGGTAGCAATTCTATTTTTTTAAACGTGTGAGTGCCCTCTCTAGTTATATTCGTCAGCCGACAACCGTTTGCAAGGAAGTAATTTATTTACTTGTTTCTTACTTACTATAAAACTTCAGGTCGCGGAGAGGTTTGAGGGCTCACTTCCGTATATGTCACGAAGGTCGACCCAAGAATTCCCTAATGAAGCGGCGGTCAATTCCTATATTCACCACGGATCACTTGGAACTTTGCTAGTCGTTAACTTCTTCAAATGCAAGTAGCTCTCACTTACTTAACGACGAGAATGTGCCTATTGGCACCTACAGTGGGCAGTAAGCAGCAACAGTTGCGATCGCCATCAACTTTTGGGTGTCAGCGAATGCAGAGTGCAGCCAAGTTTAGACACTCGAAATTTGTTTACGCTTTTTGTTGTGTCACGGTTTTGGGGTGTTTCTCATGGGATACTAGTGAAAAACCCATATCGCCAGACCTACCCCGCTGTATAGTTAGAAGTTAGATACTTGTTCTAACGATTCTCTGCTTTACTCTGCTGTGATTGTTTTCCTTTTTATTTTTATTTTTAGATTCTCCAATATCGTGATGGGCGGCGCTAGACACTGCTCTGAGGGATATTATATAAATATGTACCTTGTGATTCGATTGGATTTAACATCTCGGGAGTGTCGTGAAGTTTAATATTGGCTGGCGACCAGAAACGTAACGTGACTATCGGTTGTCGTACTAAGTGTCCACAGGGAGGATTACGCGGAGGCGTTTAGTGCGCACACAACTGGAGATGCCAACTAAAAGAGTGTCTGTTTTGAGGAAGTTGGGCTTGGGAGCCCTCTTCTGGATAGCCCGTTCAACTAATCAGGGTTGTCGGAAGAGGGTTTCCAGGAACTCTTCCTCTCTTCTTCAGAGAATGTAGGGAATTTGTGGAACGCTTATTAGTCGTACGTAGACGACGCTTCTGTATAAGTTTCCATCCATTCAGTGAGAACACCCAGAAATTACTCGCTGCAATAGCCTTATTTCTTTCGGATGGGGTGCCTTTTTGGTGACAAGGGCGCTTCAGTGTGGTAAAGGTGTATATGATCCTCACGGAGATGTAAATCTGTGAAAAATTAACCCTACAGTACACGAGTACTTCAAGATACTAGTGAAATTAGGGCATATGAGTGGATTATTCCGTCTCTGCGTATATAGTGCTTGAAATATCAGGAAACTAGGATATATTTGTGAACGATTACACCTCCGCGTATATAATCTTCGGGGTATTAGTGGAATCCTATCACATTCGCGGGTTATCGAGTCTTTACGAGGTACAACGCGTGGATATTGGAAAGTTGTAGTATATCGGTGCCTTATTGTTTACTCGGCGTATACAAGTTTCGAATCGTTAGCAAACTTACGCAATATCTTTCGGTTAATAACTCCCTAACGTGTAATGCCGAGAATATCGAATAAATTACAATATGTCGATGGCTTCTTATCTACTTAATGTTTATAATCTGTGTGACATTAGCATAATTTTGAAGTGTCTTCCAGTTATTGATTCTTTTAGAGCGTTGTAACGCTAGGAATAAGAATGTCAGTAAAATCGCGATATATCGGGGGTTTCTTATCTATTTGGCGTATATAACACCCGAACTATTACCGTGATTATGGAATATGCTTCAACTATGGACTGTTTTTGGACGTGTAGAGCTGGGAATATCAGTAAAGTCGTAATATATCGGTTATTCTCGATTTAGCGTATATAATCTCCGAATTATTAGTTGTTTAGAACGAAAATAATTTTGTATGGGGTCGTTTATCTTCTTGCTAAGAACCTGGAAGTGCAGTACACCTGAAAAGAACGCAAGAAACTTATGCTAATAGGGCGATTCCCTCACAGTCGACGTAGCGGTACAACGTAGCAACCCGTTGATTGAATCCGTTTCTCGAATACGTACAGACTATTTCAGCGTTGAATATTCTTATCCTTCCAAGTATTGGGGAATTTGTATCGTGATTTAAAGTAACTGACCCCTTAGGGTTCAAGCCCGCTAAGAGCTGAGGCAGTGATCGTATATCGCCGATATAAGTTCTCCAGGGAAGCAATAAATTTAAAACTATGAGTAAAATCGAGACCTGGGTATTTCCCGTTAGTTGATGCCATTTTCCGTGTACGATCGGTTCGGATGATTCCAGAACGGTCTTTTTGTTCTTTATATTCCTGTAATTCTTATTGTGGGGTATCCGAGAACTAATAATTCTGCTTTGTTGATTTACGTTATAATTCACTCAATAAAATTTCACTTGACAACTTTAAATTTTAAAAAATATTTCATTTATCCACTACTCTACCATATGATCTAGCTGACGTCTCAAAAAAACTCTGACCGTGCAGAAAAGGTCCAGCTGTCTTGCCGTCACACTCGGGCTATGGAAAAAACTGGGCTGCCATGATCGATTGATCGTAAGTCCGAAAAAGGAGTGTGTCGCCATCTCTGGTAGCTTTTGGTGCTTCTCGCTCAGAAGTGCTGCCATAATAATCTTCTTGTATATTTTCAGAACGCTTGGCAGCTAATTTCCTCATCGCGGGGATCACATTAAAAATCTACGAGCTTTCGCCACAGTATCATTATATATGCTTTTGTATGTAGATATGTTTCGCTTTTGCAGAAGCGTAACTAAGGTGGAACCCCATCGTTTTCTAACTCCTTAGAAGAATATTCACATATCTATCCAGAAAAATAAGCAAAGGCGCCAGTAAGTAACTCAAATGCTTCTAGAGCCATCTCTTGGAAGCTTTATAAAATATTATTTGATGAGCTCCAGAAGAAGTGCATTAAGTGGTGATTTCATCTAATTTTCCACGAATCTAACCAGTGGATTTTTCCACTATTGTGTGATGTATGGCATCTCTCATTTTCAATGTGAAGTTCAAAATGGTTAGAAGTAATCTGAAGTTTTGCTTTATATAAGTGAGAATAAAAGGAAGAATATTGGCTTAAAATTTAATATCACAAATATTCATGTGCAAGCGCAAGCACCTTACTAATGTTGTCAAAATTTCTAGATTTCTAGATTTAAATGTGTTTTAAACTTAGCGATAACTTTCCAAAGAGTTGAGCTCTTTTTGATGCCAAAATCCACAGTAATATATATGTTCATAATATTTTTAATTAACTTCATAAAATTTAATCTCACAAATAATCAGAAGAAAGTGCAAGCGCTTCCGTGCTGTTCTCAGAGTGCACTTTTGAAAGCCTGCTATGAGATTAAGGAAGAAGCACTGCGCTGCGATGATTATCCATAAAGCTCATTAAAGCTTTCGAAAAATCACATTCAAAAAACTTCTTCAGCCATCATTGAGAGCACTCCCAGACCATCATTGTAGCGTTTGCCTCTGCGGACATACATATGTTAAAAATCAATGAACTCATGAGGAAAAGACGTGCTACGAGCTTATAGGGAGCGCTTCAGGAGTGCGCTTAGAGCGCTCTTTTTATCAGTGGGACTCAAAAGACTTCTCCGCCCATCATGTAGCGTGCCTCCTAGAGAGCTTCCTAAAAGCAGTATTGAAGCGCTTGCTTCTGCGGACATACATATATATTAAAAAGCAATGAACTGGGAAAGGAAAAAAAATGCTGCGAGTTTCCATAGGGAAGATTTCTTCAAGTGCCCCTTTTCCCAGTGGGAAAGATGTTACTCACATAGTCAGCCCTTATTTCAAATAGTTTTTTTCTTCTGAATTTGCTTAATAATTATTCTTCACAAATTTTTCCGAGCAACACACCAAAAAAAGTTGACAAGTTGGATTGATTGGGTCTTCTGAGCCACTACACATTTTTATGAGCATTAATCATTCCGTGGAACGTTTATGAAAAGTTTTACTCTTAACTTGTATGCAAGAAAAAATAAGAGTGAAAGTTTTTTCCATGTTGTAATAAGTATGTAGTATACTTGTCGAATTTTACTGTAACCTTCACACATTTTAGAAAGAAACATTTATCGAAATTTTCTAGTTTTCGAGTTTTAATAAATAAATTTACAATTAATTTTATTTAGCTTATATAGCGTTTTGATATGTTTTAAGGTAATCAATAGATAGATCTTACCATTACGAATCATTTTTACATATGTTGAAAATATCGACTTTTGAAAAAACGCTCCTCAATTATGTACGGTTAAAATTAAAAATTGTTGTGCGAGGAACATATGTTTAATATACCTAACTGCACCATAAATTTAGCCATTAAATGATGGAAAACTATTGTGAAATGTAATAGGTAAGCAGGTTTGCATTTTAATTTTAATGTTTTACCTGTAAATTTATGCATAAATGTCAATTGCGCCTCTATAGCAAATATTGACCATGGATTGGAAAATGACATGTTATGTGCAGAAAATAGTCATTCGTACACCCCGACGATTTATCAAAATAATTATCAATTCGCGGCACTACTGAAATTGTAAGGATTGTGTACTATTCGTAGTGATTTTCCACTTAAAACAGATTCATATGACAACAGTACGCATTTATAATTGAAATTGCTGGAAAATGCTTGTAATATTAATGCAGTCCCTTCGATGTGTACACCTAAGCTCTGTACTTTGTACCTCCCCCAACTCCCATAAAGATCTGGCTACAAGTAGCCCACCTCTTTTAATCGCTAGAGCAGAAAACTCGCAGAATGCATGTCCCGATTTGATTTTCTCAGGAAATTTGCAGCTTCCACAAATATTGTTAGACCCAGTCATCTAGCCCAATGACCTGGTGTCACATCTGCTCCACCATTGTTCTTCTCTTGTTTTATATAGGCGCCTAATATAATGTGCCCTACAATATATATTGAATTCTCTTAGTTATCGTTATTGATGTCATCTTTTAAGGCTGATTCACACCGCAGCGATGGCGATTGCGATAAAGCTAGCGACAATCGTAGCGATAAACTAGCGACACAATTCCTATCACACCAACGCGATAGATCACAGCGATAGTTACATGCATATGCCTGAATTAAATAAAGAAATTTGGGAAAAATCTCAACATGAGATAAATTAAGAAGAGTCAATACAAAGATTTGCAAATTTCATACATTTTTCAGTGGGAATTTCTGGCAAACTATTTGTAACAGAATAATGATTAATACCTTAAATTGTAGGTAACGAAGAAGTCTACTAAATAACGTTGGAAAAACTTTCTTTAGATTGTGGCTATTTTATAGTTATTTGACTCTAATATTACTTGTTTTTTCTCACGGTATTTCACTGACGAGAAATTGCGATATTTCGTTGAAAGTTGTTGAAATACAAAGCAAATAGTATATTTAACAATTATGTGTAAACAAAATTAAGTAGAGTTAATTATCGTTAAAAATTTTCAATTTAATTTACTTGAACTGCAAATATTCATTTTTCGTCTTAAATTGTCGCATGTTGGGTTTCCGTCGTTTACGCTGGATGTCTCTGATGTGACTTGTGGTCTCGGTCTAGACTAATTTTATATACATTTTCTCATTTTCAGGACACAAACCTCCGTATAATAAATTTTATTGCCTGCAGGCTCGCAGGTATCTAAATTGAAAATTCTGCTGAGTACTTACTCCTCTTGAGGCTTCCCAATTGTATTCGCTAGTGTCGATGGAGGACATGCTACGATTATATGTATGTCAATTCAATGTGTACAGGTTCGACTTATTTTTTCAATTTGAAAAATTTTGTCTTACTGACCATCCTTGATATCGAATATAAAATTTTATATATCGACGTTAAAAGACACACAAAAAGTAGTGACGCAAATGTTTTAAATGTTTCGGCTCTAAAGATGAAATTTGAATACGGCTAGCACCAAATGTTAGCCTGATCAATATCAATGAACACACGTACTTCGATTGTAGATTAAGGACTCCCTTTAAAGTTTTACTTGATGCGTGTTTTCGCAGCAATGTATGCTCCACAAGATTCTAAGAAAACTCAGTATAATACTTAAATTTACACAGCCTTATAAGTAGATAATTGAAAATGCGTTTGGAATTCTGGCGCAATATAGAGAACTTTTATCAATCCTACTGCAATACAGCCTGAAGCAACTATTAAAATTGTTCAAGCACCATAAGCTGTTCATATGTATTAACAAACCGCGAATGAGAACGATAATTATTACACTCAACATTTAGAGTCCTATTAATAAAAACTGGGGGAGTTTGATAAATTTTGAAATTAATGGAAGAAGACCAACGCATGAAAATTTTCCAAATCCAATAACGGGTTTGTACTTGCACTATAAGCTTACTTCGTTTAAGATGAGTCAGTACCAAGATTTGCAAGTTTCATACATTTTTCAATGCTAATTTCCGGCAAACTATTTGTAGCAGAAAAATGATTTATATCTTAAATTAAAGGTAATTAAGAGGTCTAGTAAAAAACGTAGGCAAAAATTAAAAAAAGTGTATTGGAATGGAGATATTAGCTCGGAAACTTTTAAAAATGGTAAAAATTGAAGTCTTTTAAATCAAATTCCTGTGAGTAGGTATTCTCATTTGTTTAAATTGTGACTATTTTAGAAAGGTAAAGCCTGCATCTAGAAAATAACGTCGAGTTTTGTCATTTTTAGTGGCGCTTTTTATAATTATTTGACTCTAATAGTACCTACTTGTTTTTCTCCCGATATATCACCGACGAGAAATTCCAATATTTCATTGAAAGTTGTTGCAATACAAAGCAAAATATCATATTTGACAATTATGGGCAAAATAAATTTAGGGGAGTTTATTCCCATTAAAAACTTTCAATTTATTTGAACTGCAAATATTCTTTTCTCGTCTTAAATTGTATGGTTTTGTCGGATATTGAGTTTCTGTCTTTTGCGGTAGATGTCTCTAATATGCTCCGTGGTTATATGAATATTCTCACTTTCAGAACTTTTATTACCTACAGGTTCGCTGGAAATTGAAACTTTTCCTAAGTACTGACTCCTCTTAACACTTCCCACTTAAATTCTAGGCTAGACTTAGCCTCTAGGTAAGGACATAATAAATCAATTCTGGTCGCGGTGTCCGCAAGTTCGCAATGGGCAAGCTACCAATATCAAACCCCACTTTTGTCCTTTTTCTACTATTTTTTGTCTTATATTTTTATTATTTTCAATAATCCATTTTTATCTCATAGCTCGCGACAGATGACTAAAATTGTGCATGCTACCATAGACATTTGTATCGCTGGTCAAACGCTGTAGAAATTCTTTGTATCGCTGTGAGCCAGCGCGTTGGTTTGAGCGTTTACATTGAAAATTATGTGTAGTGATCTATCGCTATCGCTTCGTTATCGCAATCGCTATCGCGGCGGTGTGAGTCGGCCATTACAGTTCCGATCGGGATTCTGAGATACGATATTGCATAGAAGATATCCATTTAAGAACCCTTTTTGCTAGTTCATAATTCGATATTTTGGTGCCCAGGCACCCAGCATGTAGGGTGACATTCTGCGCCATATGAAAATCTTCGATATGCTCATCTCATATAGTAGTCATTTTTTTAATAATAATAAAACATTAAAAACACTCCAAGTAATTTTATCTAAAAGAATATGCATAATACCATAAGCAAACGAACAAAAGCAATGATCATTCATTCGTAATTGATTTTTTCAATAATCAAGTTACCGAAGGTTTTGTGAGTTAATACGATTGTCCTGTCAATTTTAATATGTAATTGGAGGACATTTTTAATAATTTAAACTCAAATTCAAAGGTAAAGCGATTTATGAAAAATTGTATTACGAAAGAATGAAGCAGCTGTAATGACAATCTAAAAGTAAAAGCAAAATTTACCAAAACAATGTTGAAAATAGATGGCAAGAGTTGTTATGACTATATCTGCAGATAAATAACAGTTCCAAAGAAGAGTCTAAAGTTTGATATTTGACTACAAATCTTTGGTCTACATGGAAGCGATGCTCTAACAATATCAAAATCCGAGTACATCAGCTAACAGGTATCTCGCACTACATCTACTATATATGGCAAACCCGTGCAAGTGAAGAGCTTATGAAAAGTAATGCCATACGATCATGCAAACTTGCCGGTTAATATACGAAAGCTGTTTAGGATGCATAAGACAGTGATGTCAAATATTTAAAAGCCATATCAGCATCTTTATAATTGGATGGATAGATTTAGACTAGTCTACGGGAAAATTTGAAGATCGTTAGCGTTTTGTTTGGTGGTGGATAACAAGTACATATATCAGGTCAACTCGTTCAAATCTAGAGGAATTTCATCAGAAAATGGCGAATTCTGTTTTGTTTTTCTTAGAATTAACGAGTCAACAAGATTATGCTATTAGAATCATCTCAGTTATACAGAAGAAAAGATGTGTAGATCAATCTGAAGCAAGAAAGATCCCTGAAAACTGGGCCTTTAGATATCTATCGTTTCCTAAAATCGATAAATTTGCTACTTTATTTAATAGAAGGGCCATCCTCATTTTAACGAGTTCAGCTCAAATGTGAAAATAACTATATAATTGTGGTAAAAGCACGAGATTAAATGTATTCAATTCCCTTACCATACGTGACTCAAAAACATATTGGAGCCAAATCTACGTAGTTTCGGATATACATTTTATTTCTTCTGAATATATACTATATCGGCGAATAGTATATTTGGTGTGAATGGACTGGACTGGACTTGCCAGAAGGAGGACCAATGCATTACAAAGTTTAAATATATCAGGCTACCTTTTCTAACTTATTGTCTAGGTGAATAATATCACTTCTCGCGCTATGAACCTCCGTGACGGAAACATCCTGTATATGTAGGCTGACAGTAGTAGTACGATGGCTATATATAGTATCATATATAAAAATGGTTTATACCTATACAACTATATGAAATTGAATATCTAAATAAAATTGATGAAAAAAAAATATTACCTAAAGCTGGTGTTTGTCCAAGCCAACCACTAGACCAACCACTTGTTTGACTATTATTTGTTCCACCTAAATTTTGTCTCTGTCTGGCCAGCAGTCTAACAGTTAAATAATATGTTAGCAACATCACACCAAGAGGAATATAGAAGCAAACAATAGATCCAACTAGTTTGTAAACAGGATCCGGAATTTGACATGTTCCATCCACCAAAACAGAAGAGTGATCCTGAAAAAGAAAGGGGGGAAAAAATTACATAATAATCTCGATTTGTTTTTTTTTTATAGATTTATACAGATTTTTGTAATATAAGAATTGTAAGAGATATATAACCGGAAATATTGTAAACAAAAAACATGCCATTCACCAGTATTGCATTCTACATTTTCTTGAAATGTCTGATTTCTTGGGGCAAACATATTTTTTTTTCCAATAGGGTCCAGTAGCATATGATAGATTTTTTCTTAGTTTTTTGCATAATACACAGTGTTTGGTCCTTCGAGCCGGATATCATGGGAATCAAAAACAAACAAACAAATCTTATCGTAATATTTATGACGCCGCTTTAGCAGAAAACATTATAATATTCTGACAGAGTAAACAAATTTGATAAACAACCAAATTGAAAGCTTGTAAGTCTAAACGGTCTAAGTGCCACAAAATCAAAAGCCAAGATTTTTAATAATAATAATATCCAAATGGATTCAAGTGACTCTTTCTTTTATAATGTTACCCACGCACAGGTAAAGTTGTGGCGGGGTCTAAGTGCCAACGAGTTTTTGCTCAAAAGGGTCTGAGCCTGTTTGCCTCAAAGATAATCTAATAAGAAGATAGGAAGCACTAAAATCCCTTCAAACTATTCATAATAATCTACATCTAGTCTTACTACCTCAATTTATTAATAAGAAGATAAATTACGCTTTGGCCAAGATGCTGAAAGAAGATGTAATATTCTCATTTTTCCCAGAAATATCAGAGAATCCAGCATGAGTTTCTCCCACTTAATCTCTTCTATCTAAGCCCTGACTTGAATATTAACCGTTTATTCATGGCATTTAAAGAAAACTACCCAGATTCTGCTGTAAACTACATATATTACTATTCAACCTTCAAAGATAAGTTTCCTAATTTGAAGTTTGGACACTTGTCCAAAATGCGATTTGATGCACGCAAAAGTAAAAAGCTCGAATGGAACACATAAAACGAAATAGACTGTAGAGCTAGGAATACATCATCATAAAGCTGAGAGTGCACAAGAAACAATGAAAGCTGATTCAATAGAATCTCAGTGTCCAGCTAGTAAAACAATAACGATGGCTATGGATATGCAACAAGTAATTTTCATACCAACACTGACACATAGTCAAATGTTTTACAGCAGGCAACTATCATGCTATCACCTATGTGTTCATATTGCTGACAATCAACAAGCTTACATGTGACTCTGGGATGAGTCATATGCGGGAAGAGATGGTAACGAGGTCGGCTCTTCCATATTAAAGGTGCTACACAACATGGTACAAATATACATCTACAGCTTTTAATGACTGTTCACTTAGAACACAGTCTTCATTTTGTGAAAACCAATCTAAAGCAGGGTTTTAAGAATCATCTTCTTCAACATTACCCACTGAACACAGAATATTTTTATTGCGTCCTATAAATATATAAATATGTAGTCTAATTTAAAAAAGATTTTAAACTTAATGATAATAGGAAATTAAACTGGTTGAAAGATAACTAGTTTACGATAACATAATTTTAAAATTAAATTGCAGCTTTTCTAAGATTTGTATACGTTTTTAAATAGAACTAATTCAATTCAATTGAACATACCTAATAAGTATGATCTTAGCCTATACTTAAAATCTGTAGTAGTAGGGTGATCATCTAAACCACCTTTAGATCTTACGGAACTAAAAAAGTTCTCTACAATATCTTGATTTAGTCGATTTGTAAGGATATAGTCCATTTCAAAATTTTCCTTTAAATATGCATGTAAATCAATAAGTGATTTATTTGTTATTAAAATTCCTTTTTGGAAAGGCAATAAACTTGATTTTTTACGTGTACGTAAGTTTGCTATCAATTTATCCATTTTTGTTATTATATTTAGGTGGATATCCATATTTTTCCCAAATGCTGATAATCGAGGCCTAGCATCTAACCGAGGAACTAAAGCATTTAACAAATCAAACCCGTCGTTTACCACCTTTACCAAGTTTGCAGTTTCTAGAGCATTCTTCGAAAAACACTTCCCTGCTTATGTGCATCTTCTTATACCACTCGAAGTTGAATTGGAGAATAGTTGAGTAGCATACTTTACTTTTTGTTTTGTGATGTTGTCCGGTGATATGTGCAACTGAGTTAATTTGTGAGAAATACTTAAATCGCTGGTTGAGGTTAACTGCATCATTTCCTTGATAGGTTCTACTGTTATAAGTTTTCCATCAATTATGAAGCCACTTTCAATGAAATGATTCCGCATTAATTTAATTAGGTGCGGGACATCCGCAAAGACGTAGACGCGCCTTGAGTTATCCACTGGGTTAACAAAGGAAGTGTTTTCAATATTTATATTTAATTCTTTCCAAAGAGAGTAATTGGTCGGTCCCAAATCAGAAACAATGCCTACAATAGGGTAACTAATTTTTTCCATTGCTTCAATTACTTCATATAAAATAGTTGCCGTCATTTTCGTATCAAAGTTATAATATATAGGCTGTTTCCAATTATGAAATAGTCCTATTCCCATTATAACTTGAACAGGAATTTAGGAATTTTAGCAGGAATTACTTCATCTTCTGCTCTATCATATTCATAATTTTCTTTTATTTTCATCTCATCAAATGCTAGGATACATATTTTTTCTTTTTCTTTTAGACCGTAATTTTTCATTAAGTTGAGGACTGTTTTGAGAAGTCCAGGAGCTATTTTTATATTTTTGGCCCAACTTCTAAGCGTAGATGGAGCTGGCAAAGGATATTTCTTCTTGCGCAGACGCTTATATGCTCGAGGCCTTGACGTATATAGGCAAATAGCTGAAGATATATCGTCCAGTGACCACTTTACTTTTTTCTTTTTATTTTCAATTTTTCTAATTTGTCCTTTCGTAAAGAATGTTTCGAGAGCAGTTTTTAAGTTTCCAAACTTATTAATTTCTTTTTTTTTCTGGCAAGTTTTTTCCAACTCCATAATTCGCAGTTCTCTGTCGCATCCCGTGTCAATTCTGGGTAATTAAGTATAATTTATTTAATTTTTCAAATTAGCTTTTTAATGTTTGTACTCAGTTTGTGACGAACATTCTTGCAGACTTGGATTAACATTGTCCTCCTAAGATGCTATACTGTTGCTTTTATAATTTTCACTGTAATTTGCAATAACATACAGACTTAATAAATTAGTTTTAAGAATTATGTTTACGTTAATGCAATGGAAGTATTTCGTTGCAAGTATTTGTTTTGATAGTCGTCTAAATTGCTATCATCTTTTTCTGAGCCCGGTTGGAGTTCTTCCATTCGTTGGGTTTCTTCGTAGCTAATAATGTTACGAAAAACAATATATTTTTACCAATGGTTATTGCAAAATTTGAAACCAAATGAATTTTACCTAAGCAACGCTTCATCGACAAGTTTCTTTCGCTCTCGTATATGTGCCCGTGTAGATCTTGAAGATAAGGGTTCAGTACTGGGTAAAGTTATACTAGGAACTGCTGTTTTATGTAGGCGCCTTCGATTTTCCGCACTCAATGCAGGGTTTTGCAATTTAAAATCACCTTGCACAAAATGTAACGAACAAACTCGCGCATTGTCTGCATTAAATTTATTTAAGCGCGCGCATGCAAGAATCCACTTTTTTCTTATGTTTAGATCTTTTGGAATACAATAAAAGTTCACACATTTTTTTGGTTTTAATTTGTTTTTCTTATTATTGCTTTTACAATCTTTTACCGCACATGACACCATTTTTATACATTAATTCACTGTTCACGTTTTAACCGAATACCGTCGACAAGAAATATGGCTCGTTTTGTCATCATAAAAAGCTTAAAGCTTTCAAGATGGCGAAAACATGTTTCGATACCAGCATACCGTATATATTTGTACCATGCTATACATGATGTCATCTAAAACTTTAAAAGAGCATGCAGTTTATTTGAATTGATAACTGCATAGGACATAACAAGAACAGAATGGTCCTCTTTGCCTTGGTTTATTTAGTAGTTAATGGCATTTATGATACTATTGATCATAAATACTTGGTCAGTGGTCACTCTTTTATGCCCTGCGAACGAGATTTCGCTCAAATTGAAAAAAGAAAGAAAGTAGTTAAATGTTTTGAACCAAAGAATGTGGGAAAATGATACGACAATCTTGTCACAAAAATCCAGTTGAATTGGTTAATTTTGACCAAAATGATATTAAGGACCTCAATAACACTTCCAAGGACTTTTTAAATACTACAAAATTAAAAATATCAACTATTTCTTGGATCCGCAAAGACAAAGATAAGTTACCTCGTGCTGATTTAATGGAATCGCACAATGACTCAATACCGTGGGACAGTGTCAACATTTTCAAAAAAGGCAAGTCACCAAAACAATTAAAAAACTACACTTTCCCTGCATTAGAAGGTCGAAATAATGTATCAAAAGAAAAATTTAAAGATCTCAAGGACATGATACCATATATACCCACCGAAAATAAGGCATTCTACGAACATTTGATTAATCAAACCGAAACCAGAGAACTTTTTTAATATCTGTTACAAAGGTACTTAGCCCATTTTCAATATTAATTCATAAGGCACTTAGAACATTCTTATATAATGAATGTTTATTTTGTATTACTTCCTTGGATTGCTATTCTTTTAGATTTTTAACGACTTCCTGTATTTATAAGATATCTGTTTAATTAATTTAAGTAAAAATAAATAATTATTTCATTAAATTGTTTATTTTATTACGTTTTTTTTTTTGTTATATCTCTAAATAATAAAATTGGCACTTAGACTCTTTAGACTTTCAACCCTTCAATTAGAAAATTAACTTTTGTTATGATTCATTCAATAATTTAAATTAATTGTTTTTCGAATTTCTATATGACTTGGGGATATATGTACGTATTGGAGATGTATACAACTAGGATTTCCAGAACAGTTTAAACTTTCAATACCTATGTTACTGAGATAAGAAGTTTGAAGAAGAAAAAAATACTGTTGAATACATAATATTATTATTGATTCATTCAGAGAGCCCGTGGTATTAAAGTTTTTGTAAATAGGAAAACAATAATAAATTTTTGTATTGAGTCGAATCGAAAACAAAGCTTTCATGAAAGTTAAAGGTATATAAGCTATTTGTGTATGAATTTTTCTAAATTTCAGTAAATTGAGGATTCCATCTAAATCTGAAAAATGTCATCTTCTTTCCTAGGTATATTGCAAACTTACTGTACATTCATTAGTAATTCTCCGCCCATTAAGTAATTTGTAATAAATTTTCAGAAATTCATGCGTCCGGTATTTTAAAACCATACGATTTTAAACAAGTTCCAAGTCTCTTCGGACGCACAGCACTCGCACATTCTTCTTAACTGATCAACCCAATTAAATCTCGAGTCCACATACCACATATAATACCACATATAATACCATTTGTTTTTTTATTTTTTTTTTTGTAACCCGTAATTTGAAAAAGTTTAATACTGTTCTCTGGAATACGTTAAGTGAAAGCCCAGAGAGATTTTAATCTGCACGCGCAAGGTAATGAGAATATTGATTAAAACAAACCATCTCAAGCAGTCTACACCTACTAGTTATGCGCGAGCTTTACATAATACATTCATTATCGACCCTGAATTACTGACACGTATTAGTTTTTGAGATCATCTCATTACATTTAGGAATAGACCCGAGAGACAAGCGTAATGCTGAGATACGTAAATTTGTTCACTATTTAAATTTTTTCTTGTTTGTAGGAATATTCACGGCACCTTCTTTGCTTCCTCTTATGGCAATTCAGTTTTTTATTTTTATTTTTTAGTATTGATTTGATCTTTAAGTCGTGTAGGTCACAATGTTCTTCCAGACCTTGACATATTTTTTGGAGGCACAATGGTGAATCTTCAAATATCACTACATCATAATAGTGAGTACCATACTTAAATCCTGGAAGCCCTTTACTTACCCGGAAAAAGATTTCTGAGTCATTTCCAATTCACATTTGTTATTTCATCACACAACCCATTTAATTTTTAATTTGGGCTGGAAATTTTCATATCTTGGTTTGACGCATCAGTAGGTCGCCATTGGCGTAACTCGGATTTGGAGATGCCAGGTCATCCAACTTTCGAATATAGGCTTCACCATATATTTTTTTAGCTAAATATACCAGTTCATGGGTATTTCCAGCTATTGACAGATATCTTTTATCTATTGCTAATAATACAGAGAATGCAATTGTATAGATTAGAGAAACCATAAAGTTTCTGACAGTCTGATATATTCTGTAACATATAACAGAACCCTTGGCGGGGTTCCGATGTTAGAGGCCAGAGCAACAAGATGAAATCTAAATGGTATACTATGTTTGTCATTCCGTTTGTAACGCACACAAAAAATGATGGTAGAGAAAAACTGGTTGGACACCCAAGCATTAGATTAGATTAGATTCGTAGAGGGGTGTGTAGGCGTCAGCCTCGCAATCACCGCGACCTAAAAGATCTATTGTGAGTCCCCGTTGAATTTATTCCCTTTCTAGGTTCAGACTGTTAATAAAGTCTAGGATCCTTCTGGGATTGAGGTTCCGTACGTAGTTAGGTGTAGGAAAAGCATGTTCGAGATGGAGTAGTCTCCGCCTGGTCAATGATTCGCAGTTGCCGAGCAGGTGCTCCGAGGTTTCATGAGCATCCTGGCAAAAACGGCAGGATGAAGTCTCAGCCAAGCTCATCTTGTTAAGGTGATACCTCAAGGGGCAATGGCCTGAGAAGAGTTCTGTAATTATTTTGAGCTCTGTTTTCTTGAGGAGTAATAGTTCTTTTGTTTTTCCTCCAGAGGTGTCGATAAACTTTTTTGCCTGACGAAGTCCTTGTAGCCTTTCCCAGTATAGGGATTTTTGTTTGTTCTCCCAGTTATTTAGGGCAGCTTTGAGGTAGCACTTTGAGGTGCCACAGAATGGCTCCGGTCCGACAAAGGGAGTTTCCGCTCCTCTTTTGGCTAGGCCATCAGCAATTTCGTTGCCTTTATGGCCCTCATGTCCAGGTACCCACATGAGGATAACTTTTTTCCTCTTGATAAATCTTTTAGGGTTTGTAGACACTCCCAGACTATCCCTGACTTGATGGTGTAGGACTTTAAGGCCTTGAGGGCAGCTTGACTGTCCGAGAGAATATTAATAGTTGAGCCATTTATGGCTCTTTTAATGCAGGTATTGGCGCATTCTTCTATGGCCAATACCTCGGCCTGGAATACGGTAGGGGTAGAGCCCAGGGCCTTTGATATATGGCATCTGGGGCCGTATACGCCCAGTCCGACTCCACTGTTCGTTTTTGAACCGTCTGTATACCACACCATCGATTCTTGTTGAAAGGACGGTTTAGTGGAACGCCATTGCTGTCGGTTTCCCAAAACCACATCGAATGGTCTTACAAAATCCACCTTGGGTGTGATTATATCAGATATTGTCGTCATTTGCTCAAAGCGTATCTGTTTTAAGATACTTAAATGACCAACCAGATTCCCTGGTTTTAACTGTTTCTCCTTTTGCAGTCTAATAGCACTGGAGATTGCTTCCTTTTTCACCTGCAGATGTAGGGGTGGAAGGTTTAGTAAGGCTTCCATGGCTGCTGTAGGACAGGTCCTCATGGCACCAGTTATTCCTAGACAGGCAAGCCGTTGTGTTTTTTGAAGCAGAGCCTCAGCCTTCTTTTCATTAGTTTTTGGCCACCATGCGAGGGCCGCATAGGTGACCATGGGTCAAACAACCGTGGTGTACATCCAGTACATCATTTTTGGCTTCAGACCCCATGTTCTGCCAATGAAGCGACGGCACGTGTAGAGAGATCCTATCGCTCTTTCCGTCACTCTAGACGGATGCGAATTCCAGGAAAGTTTCTTATCTAAGGTGACCCCCAGATATTTGACTTCTTCTGAAAATATCAATTCCGTGTTATCGAGAAGAGGAGCCTTTAGTGAAAGCTTTGATCTTCTCGTGAACGGAACGATAACCGTTTTGTTTGGGTTTACACTGAGGCTTTTGGTTAAGCACCAAGTGCGGACTTTAGAAAGGGCTTTTTGCATGAGGTCGGATATGACTTGGTCATGCTTGCCCCGTATCGTGACTACTAGGTCATCCGCGTAGCCTTGTACGGTAAAACCCGCACTGGTCAGCTTCTCTAAGAGATCATCAATCACGATCGACCATAGGAGTGGAGAGAGAACTCCTCCTTGTGGGCAGCCTTTAGCTGCAGTGATCGTGACTGAACAGTTTCCTAGAGTAGTAGTTATCCTCCTGCTTCTAAGCATGGAGTCTATCCAATTAACCGTGGGGAGCTCGAAGCCCTTGTCCTCGGCAGCTGATTTAATTGCTTCGAAGGAGGTGTTATCAAAAGCACCTTCTATGTCTGCAAATGCACATAAGGCCACCTCTTTTGCTTCAAGAGCTTTTTCGAGGTGGTCTTTAACCAAAGTGTGGATGGCAGTCTCGGTAGACTTGACACCCAAGCATAATACTAAAGGTTATTTTGATTCTTGTATTTCGGTCCGTCTGCCCCTCCGTCCGTCGGTATGTGCGCACGATAACTTGAGAGCGCGTATACTTAGAGAGCTGAAATTTTGTACATGGACTTAAAACAAAAAAATAAAATTAAGTTCGAAAATGAGACCAATCGGGCAACTCCTTCGTGGGTTGCCAGACAAATATTTCGTTTTCCACTATATATTTGGACACTGCCAGAGAACGCGCCTACACGTAGAGAAATGAAATTTGGTACATGGTTTTTATAGTAATAACAAATAAAATTTCAAAAATGGACTAAATCTGGCTGGCCCTTCTTGGTGTTGCCACATAAAAATTTAGGTTTTTTACGTATACTGTGAAAACGATCAGTTCTAGACATTTTTCTTGTACTAAAAACTTCTTCAGAATACGAAATCCTGTAAAAATTCTAGTAATCATTTTTTCTGTCCGACGAACCGTTCTAGAGATATATGCGAAAAACCACTTCAATAATCAAACTTGCATAGATGGGTGATCATACGAAATTTTATACGGGCATTCATCTAGCTAGGGTATCATAAGAATTGGTCTTAGACCGATTCTAGCTGTTTTATATGTTTATATAATGCTTCTTGAATGTTTTTGAACACGCGGAGACAAATAAACATGGACTATCCACTATCAGTTAATATAAATCATCAACATTCAATCAATTTTTGGGTAGCTGGTCAGTCAATGTTTGGCGATGGGGTGATAAGCAATAAAATCAAGAACAACGGCGACGACTAGCTACGAAATAAGATTGGATTCCTTTTCCTTTTTTTATTAAGTTCAGTTTACTCAGATATTTGAATTATTGTGATAATAGATTTGTACATAATGCGAATTGTGTGAAAGTGCATTCGTTTCCCAATGAACCCACGCGAATCTCATATACGCGATTTCAATTTTTTTTTAACATAGGAAAATCACTGGTGGTGATCCACTGCTGCCAAGGTAGTTGATGTCGAGAAGGTTAAATTGTCAGTTTCAATCTTCTCGGCCTTTAAGGCACAGGATCCACACGGTATTCTGGCTGGTTTTCCTAAGGTAGAGAGCGTTGTGCTGGCTCCATGCCTCAATTCCATTTCCAGAGCATATATCGCTTTTGGATATGTCCCTGAGGTGTGAAGGAAGGTGACGGTTGCCTTCGTTCCGTAGCCTGGTAAGGCTTTTTACATGAACGCGAAGAGTTTTCGAACCATAAAGCTTTCCGAATTCCTTTTGAAATGCCTGGAGAGGCTTGTGGATAAATATATCAAGGTAGTAGCCCTATTTATTTCTCCCTAAATTTCTCACAGCACGCTAACCGGACGAGAAGATCTACGGAGACGGCTCTCCATTCAGTGGTTACTGTCATTGAGCGGGGACTAGCTCGTGGACTGCTTACTTTGGGAGCCTTTCTTCACATCGAGGGGCTTGTGGCGTGCTTCCGCCAGTACTTTGGTTGACTCACTGATCACGGTGCTGAATAATGTGGGATTCTCATGTGAAGCGTATGCGGATGATATGCCTCTGGTCATTTCCAGGTACAGCATGACTGCTTCCGGTGCCTTCATATAACGAGGCCTCAATATTGTTGAAGACTGATGTACCCGTCATGATCTGACAGTGAACCCAACAAAGACCAGCTTGATGCTCATCTCCAGAAGACGCACTCTGCAAGTCTCCCTACATGTCAAGCACCTTGAAGTCTTCATCGACTCGAAGCTGACAAGGGGATTGCACGTAGAGGAAAAAGTCAATGCGGTTAAGAGAGTCTTCGAGAATTGTGCACTGCATGTACACCTCGATCGTTAGACCCATCCTTACATATGTCCCCTGTGTATGGTGGCCGAAGACGCTTGTGGAGACTGTCATCCGGAAGCTGATGGACCTGCAAAGACTTGCGTACTTAGGAATTACGGGCTCCATGCGATCTACGGTTACTGCTTCTCTTGAGGTCCTACTTAATCTGCAACCCCTGGATCTTGTCATTCGGACAGATGCAAAATGGGCTGTGCGCAGATTGCGCTCATGAGGATGTTGAGAGGACGACTGGGCTTGCTCTTCTCGTTGCTCTCTGGCGTATGGGCTGGACTTAGAAAACCCTGTGGTTAATATGCCACGTGACGCGATGGTACCTTAGCTTCGTTTCGGGCGTCATTTCTCTGTGAGCTTTCCTGTAAGGGAATTGTGGACTGACGGTTTCCATATCGGGCCTTCCTTGGTCCGGTCTAAAAAATTTCACCGACGGCTCTCTCACCAATTTCCTGACCTCCTTTTTTGCAGCCATACAATGCGTATTTTACCGTGGCTTATATTAAATAACTCTGTAACACTTGGAGGGTAGGTATGCGATTTATAATGTAACATTTGCACCGGCAACCTTAATATTTCGTTTTATGTTTTGATTCTAGATGTCTATATATACTATCCGTACAGTCAGGTAATACTAGGTTTTTAAGATAGCTTGGAGGTCTCTGTCATCATTCAATTGAAAGGAAATTCTGTGCACTGGTAACCAAACCTCACCGGAGGGGGGGGGGGGGGGGGTATAAACTGAAAATACCGATATAAGAAAAATATCACCGCAACATCTGAGAATTGCATTTGAAGCATTTTATTTACGAGAAAACTGAGTTTAACCAATTCAATTAACTAATACTTATTGTGTACAATATTTTACCCATACTATGAAGTGGAATTCACAATGAATGGATTTAAATTACGAACTAATTGTTTGTACAAAAATAAATATAATTCACTAACTAAAGTTACCCGTTTTTAGAATGGGATTCTCTATTAAGTTTATAAATATTTTTAAACCTTTTTAATATATCTTTAATTTTCGTAATTTTTTTAATTTTTTTATATATATATATATATTTTCTTTTTTTATTTAAAAAAATAGCCATGCATATTTGTTCACCTTAAAGACAGAGTCTGGGCTTTTTTCTTAATATTTAATAATTTATAGTGAATAGCTGGGATCGTAACGATTATCTTACCAAAGAAATCACCTGTAAAAATATATTTTCTAATTTTTATTTAAAAAATTTCATTTCACAAAGTATGTAATACTTCGTGGCGGGAAACGGATAGTGGTGCCTCAACAGGTATTGGGCCCTCTATCGGATGACATGACTAACTATTCTTATTTAGTTTTACAGAATTAAAGTTACAGGTTGATGGAAAACCAATTTTCCTTAAATCACAGATTATCCCCTACCAATTACATAAATGAAGGTTTATCCACGGCAGATGGGGCCCTACAAAATATTTTGAATATTTCGTCCGAACCATATTTTTCACCTGAATAATAGTTTTGTGAAATGGAAATCGTTTCAAGATTTTTATTTCTTATTTCCTAAATAAAAATAAGAGAAAAAAATTGTGAGTTAATTATTTATTAGGAGCATCGCTGTGTGTCTAAGGTGTTATATACAGAATTCTAGTTCAATCACCAAAAAGCCCCTAATGCTTTACGATAACAATAATTCTCAGAAAATCACACAGAGCAAAAAAATCAATAAAGAAATTTCTAAAGCGATAACTTTCCACTTTCTATCGGAATCTCAACGCAACACAATAAAACCCAAAACGGTAACTGATTTCGCATCGTTTTGCTTTGCCTTCTCTCCAATAAGAGGCAGAGTACTCTGATGTTTACAAATGTATTTAGGACATAAAAGTATATTTGAATCTTCCCTTATGAGTAAGAGTTGTAACGAAATTACACGCTTGATGGGCATATACCCTGCCATTCCATCCTACTCTCGTAAAACAATCCACATTCCTATCATATACATATCTTACTTTTCACAAGCAGAGAAGCAGTATCACCCAGTTAGCTCCCGAATATCCATCTCTGTGTTGTTCGTGCCTAAAGGCCTAACTACAATGTGCATAAGCTTGGATATCCAAGGCTTGAAAATATCCTGAATGCTTCCTTACGCATGAATAACATTTGTATCGCATTTACAAAACTTTAAAATTTTCTTATGCAAAGTGTGATTATTGAAATCATGAAAATTGATGAAAGGTGTTTGTACAAGTATTTTGGATCTGGTATGGGATCACCAAATGTTTTTATGCGCAAAGGAATAGTTCCGGGAACTATGAGAAAGTGCTATGTAGGAAGAAAAGCTTTCACTATATGCTTGATATAATAAGCTAATGTAAGACTTGTTGTTGTTTAAAAATCAGCAGCACATGCGTAATAGAACAGATTCTGTAGAACCGTTCACAAGCCACATATTATGATACTACCTTTGGTGGGTTATGTTAGTGTAGCGGTAGGTTAAATTTAGAACAACCGTAAATAGAATTACATTTCAATTTATTAAAAAAATCATTTGAAGGTTAGCTTAAACACTCTAATTCACAGCTAAGCACTTATCTTCAGTAAATCTAGAAAAATCTTCAATATTTATGATATTAACGTGAAAAATTAGAAAATTTAAGCAAATATTCGAGCTAACCTGATTTGGGAAGTATAGGAATAACTGTCTTCAATTTACCCTATTCAAGGCAACTCTAAATTAATATTAAGCTATTATCACTAGAAAATGATATTAAATATGAAAATTAAATTCAGTCACTTTATTATCAAAAAAGAAAATCATTCACTTGAGTACAATACTCTGTCACCAATTTGTAATTCTAGGCACATAATTCACCTTCACGTAATAAATCGCATGTAAACTTACTCGTACCGTTTGCAGATTATAAGCCAATTTTACGATTATACACAACTATGAAAAATTCAAAGATAACTTGAAAAAAAAAAAAGATATTGAAAAATGAAAGCTTGCTTACACTATCGGAACAGCTTTAACTTGAAATTTGAGAGAGTGATCCATCCAAATGCTCGGCCTTATATAGGGTCTGAACTGGAATTTTTTGTACATAATGCAAATTACTCAGAATTTTGTTACGTGCAACAGAAAGAGACAACTGGTGACATCTACTGACAATGAAGGGTAAACAACTTCAGGTTCGGAGAATCGATGATAGAATCTTCGGGAAAGTTCACGAATAGAATGAATAGAATAGTTAAGAAGCTATAACAGTTGTCACCGCCAGAAAAAGAGTCTTGTCTTAGACGTTGCAGTGTTAACAAGCGAAAGTGTTGTAATTGGATTGCGATAATTGAAAGTACAGTAATAGCGATAATTAAAGTTGAGTTGATTAATTGAAGGTTTATGAATTTTATATGATAAAAAGTGAAATAAAGAACTTGTATATTGAATATTTAATATTGTGTTTTAAATAACTAACAAAAGGCCACGCTCGCAACAATATTTTGTCTTTCAGTAGCTGTAATTAATATCATTTGATGAGGAATATCAAAATCTATCTTTTTCCATCAAAAATCTCCATCATTAATGCAATCGATTTACAATAAAAACTCCAATTTGTGCGATAACATGCCACAACTGAAATGTTCTTCGTCCATATTGAGAGAATGCGATGTGGAACGTAATTAAACTATTTCGCTTCCACTTGCTATCTCTTTTCATCTCATTAGTCATATGAGAAATAAAAAAATATTAAATATCTTTTAGTGGATATATTTCAGCACTTTTTTAACGCCACGATCATTCATTAAAAAAATACCCCGAATTCATATGCAATATGTTGGCAGTACATAAATTTTGACAGTTTCGCGATGTTTATAAGTTTCATTTCGCGGCTCTACGGTCGCTAGTTTTCGGTTTGTTTTTCCCGTGTGTAGTGCGGTGATGAGATCAAGGTAACCCAGCAGGAAAACAGCAATGGGTTACAAAAATAACTAGTTATGTTTCTAGCTACCAAATACCATATTTAATCGAAACTCATTACTTAAGTACTTACGAGTAACTACTTTCTGAAATCAATTACGTTATAAGTTACTATCCTATTAGAGTGACATAATCTACTTGGAAACTGTAACAAGGAAGCTCCCGTTTGACTCCGGGAATTATGTTATAACTCATATTTTTGTTGGTGTTTTGGAATAGAGCAGGAGTAATGATTAGCTCGGAGATCAGACTTGTTTTTTTTAGAGTACGTGGTGATATTGGACCGTGAACAAAATTGGATTTAAAAGTAAGTAAAAATTGTTATTTTAATTTTAAAAGTGTGCTAATTATAGTTGAAATTTTTTACGAATAATTTCAGGTTGATGCAGTTAGAAAACCTGGTGTCAAGTCGTACCAAATTTCTGATTTTGATAATATTTTATATACAATTAGAATTACAAGACAAAATGAAATTTATGAAATTATTTGCCATCGTTCTTTATATAGTTTTTAAAACGTTATTATTCGTGTTAAGGGAATGGCTATTTAACTAGTTCCCAGAAACTCCTACAATAACTAATTACATAATCAAATTCTTCCACTAGTTCGCAATAACTGCTCCAATAATAGTAATAACTAGTTATAAGAGCACACTCTTCCACTACTTCACAGAAACTAGTGCAATAACTAGTTAGAAAGACTACAGTGAAAACTACATTTCCGGCAATGACAAACAATGCTAAAAGTAACCCAGTTATAATACAAGACGTAACTACTTCTGTAGCTACCGTAACTAGCTATGGAATTAGCCTAGCACGCATTCCATTTTCTACTGGGAAGTTGTAAAAAGTATATTGCGTGCATTAATTTGTGTTTGTGTGTGTTTATTCTATAAGAAAATTCATTTGTTTACGCAATTTGCAATCTTAACCTATCTTCAGGTGAGAATTGGATTTAACTCTGGTGAACGCTCGATATTTGAGTAAATTTATTTCCCTTGCATTGGGGATGTGTACTAGTTAGACTTTCATTGCATAATCTTCTATAAGCCATGATGGACCTTTCCACCACAGCTCTGAACTCAGTTTGTCGTAGCGTACCTCTCGACGTGATGTCTGCCGGATTCTCCTTGGACGGGGTATGGTTCCAGAAATTCCTTGGTAGTATTGTGAGTATTTCCGCAGTACGATAGCCAACATAGGTTTTCCACCTTCTGGGGTGTGATGACAACCATGAAAGAACCACCATAGAGTCTTTCCATGCAAAACACCTAACATTCGGTTTTCCGGAGGTCACGAGGATATGTTTAAGGAGATTGGCTAGAAGCATCGCTGCACAGAGCTCTAGTCGTGGGATCGAGGACAACTGACAAAGGGTGAACATTTTTGTGAATTTTCCATCAAATTGTTCGCGGGAAAGTGTGTTTTCAAAATCGATGTTTTCTATGACTCCATTTCCATAGTTGGTGTAAATTTCAAGTGAGAGACATTGAAATTTAACTAATTATACCATAATTGCAATTTCCAACATTGTTGTTGTTGTGTTTGCATGCATTTGTTTACGTTTATGTTGCTTGGGAAATTACGGAAAAATTATGTTTTTCTGTGTGATGTGAATTCAGTAATGTTTCTTAGAACCTATATAAGTAATACATTATTTAAATTTTTTAATTAATTCATATTTTCTTTTCATTTTATCTAATTTGATATGTGCGTGTAGGTAGTACATAGGTACCTTGTCTTCGTGGGAGGAATGTATACCAGTCGATTTCTCTGGCTTGTACTTAAGTTAAGTAGGTAAAATTGGTATAATTTTTATTAATTCTTTTTCTTTTCTTTTCAGCTTCATTTATGGCTGAACAAAAGGAATTAAAGCTTGACGAAAGGCTGCTTATTCCTATTGTGGGCTGCCATTATGTAAATCTCTTGCTCGCGTCTTTGCATATGCTAGCATATGCACATTCTGATTAGCCAAAATCATAAAGAAATATTTCCAAAGCCATGAAAAACAGAAATGTATATGTGAGCTAGTCCAATTTTCTAAAATATTTTATGTTGATTCTTATGGGAAAGTGACTGGACATTGATTTTATATATGCTACTAGGGGGAGCTCGTCGGCGTTGCCCGGCGATAATATGGACACCTAGATGGGTGGGAGGGGGGTTGGAGTGGTTAGCGATGCATAATATGTAAGCTTTCGGTCTGTTACTGGATGTGTGTATGTGTGTGTGCATGCGTGTATGAGTGGGAGAGTGTAGCTCTCTGCGTCGACGCGTTTTCAGGCAGCTACCAAGTATATAGAGCAAAACGAAAATTTTGTACGATATCACCAAGAAGGGGTAACACGATTTAGTCGATTTTTGAAATGTTATTTACCATTGCTATGAAAACACCACGTACACGTCGCAAATTTTTTAAATGCCAACCCTACGAAGGAGTTACCAGATTGGTCCAATTTTTCAACTTAATTTATATTTTTTTGTTTTTAAAACCAAAGTTTTGTATGGAAACATCAAGAAGAGGTCCCCTGATGGAGACTATTTTTGTAATTTTATTTACTATTTCCATGAAAACATCATGTAGCTCTCCAAGTCGACGGGTACTTAGATAGTGCCCAAATATATACTTAAAAACGGAATTTTTTGATTGCAACGCTTCGAAGGAGTTGCCCGATTTGTCCCTCCCATTTTTGAACTTCAATTTACATTTTGTTTTAGAAACGCAGGAGGCAGTTTCTATGTATATAGTGAAAAACGAAAGTTTTGTATGGCAACACCAAGAAGGGGTAACCCGTTTAGTTCACTTTTGAAATTTTATTTACCAGAGCTATGAAAATACCATGTACCAAATTTTAGTTCTCTATACGTCGACGCGTTCTCAGGCAGTGCCCAAATATATACTAAAAAACGAAATATTTGTATGGCAACTCTACAAAGGTGTTACCCTTTTTAGTTCACTTTTGAAGCTGTAGTTGCAATTTTTAAGAAAACGCCGTGTACAAAATTTCAGCTTTGCACGTCGACGCGTTCTCAGGCAACTATTTCGATCTCGATAACAGCACCATTTATCGTGTCTAATCTTTCAAGCTGGAGCAAACCAAACACATTCACAAAATTTCATTGAAATCGGTATGGCGCTTTCAGAGATTCGCGTGTACAAACACAGTGACACTGGATTTTTATATATTAAAATAGGAGCCTAAACTACAATCCACACAGAAAAATAGTCTTCCAGTATTCTTAAGCTTGGCTTCTTACCTTTCCAAAGGCAATAACTACTAAATACCTTACTTACCAAATTAATGAAATAATTTTGATTAACCTTACCATTTTACGCTCAATAATTCTTAGCTGAGTGATAGTTGCAATAGTATTGTATGTGCGACCATAGTACGAATCTGTAGGCAGATTGATTCGAATTCATTCCTATGGGGAAATAGAAGCACACAAAGATGAATGCAAGAGCGCTTCCATACCGTATCCTTATTTATATCGTTTTAACGTGAGCATATCCGCAGAGGGAAGCGCTCATACGCAGATTCTTGGCAAGCACTATTGGTGCGCTTGTAGGGTAGCAATTTTGGAGCGCTAGTAGGGAATACAGAGGGAACTAAGATAAGGTTTATACTAAAAATTTCAGTTTTAGGCTGAACGCGCTCCATTTAATAGTCAATCTATAAGAATTACAAGGGCATATTTTTGCTAAACAAAAATAGCAATATTGTGATATTATATTAATAAAAATTTTTAACTAATCGCATAGTTCAACTGAGTACTAAAGAGTGAAAATCCTGCTGCGCTTTCAGATGTATATTAGTCATCTTTACAAAAAAAAAAAAAAAAAAAAACGAATAAGCGCGAAATCAGGGAAGAAATCTGCTTCCGCAAAGATTCCTTTGGCTATGATAAAAGCGCGAGTTATGATTTTTAATTTGTTCACAAATAAAAAAAGGAATGAATGAAGAAAACAACACAACAATTTAAATTGAATTTTAATTTATTGGAGAGAAGCAAAATAAAAGATTAACACAACCAAACTTTTGTACACGATATTATAACTTCCGACCTGGTTGACTGAAAAATATAAACTGTACTTTAAGTTTAATTATCTATCTGCATTCATTCCCGTAAACATAAAAGCTTTTTAATTTTTTATCTATTAAGCAGGAATGCATGGGAACGGTTGCATTTCCTGAGTTCTGTTGATTAAGCAAAATTGTCTGGGAACATTTATATTTTATATAAGTGAAAATTTTGCGAAGGTTGTTCTGAGGTGTCATGTTCTGTGATGTCGGTTAAATTTGCCGACGTAACTCCTCCCTCCTTAAATTGAGGACTCTCCTGAGTCACATTATTGATTTTTAATTTTAGTCTATGTTTACAGGTATGAACTGCGATAAATATTACAATGCCTATAACTATTATAATACAACTACTTCCAAAAATATAATGCAATTTTCTATGATATTTAATTTCCTTAATTTCCTTTATATTTTCCATTTGTGTTAAAATGATATTGTCAAATGATACTTTTTTATTTAAATCTTCGATTTGTTCAAGATAGTCTGATATTACAAAGCTTTGTTTGAACTTCTTTTGATTATTATATATAGTACGATTATCAATTTTTATCGAACAATTATTGAAGTTTAAGAAATAATTACCATTCAACATCATTCTACGTTTGTCACAAGTACTACTGAAATTGGCATTATTTTGATTTTTCACTAATACTACTCCTCTACTTAGTTCTATGACTTCGGATGCATTATTGTATACTCTCATACAATTCTTTTTAATTATACAATTGTTGGAAATTTTTAAATCTTTCAAATCTCTGTTTTGAACATAATCAAAAATCTTATTTTCATACTTTACAATTTCTTGAATATTAAGAGTTAATTCTTCGTTTTTGTCGTCAGTTATTGGCGTTATTAATATTTTCTGTAAGGAAACTATTTCGCTTGGTATTCTAATCACAAGTATTATATTATCTTGATTATCTATTGCGGTATCTAATTTAATATTTTGCAGTTTTTGGAAGTCAATATTATATTCCGCAATTTCTTCGTCTGTTAATATGTTACTATGAACGATGCCTAATCTTGCTGACGCTATGTTATTTTGTATATGTTCAATATTGTCCTGTAGTATTTTTAGTTTGAGTGCAAAGTCTGTGTAAAGTACAAGTCCCTCTATTTTGTCTAACCTTTCTGAAATCTTCAGCCTATCTTTTTCAATGACATCTTTTAGCTTTGCGAAGGTTTCATTGAAGTTTTGATTGATTTTGATTTGGGCATTGAGATTATTTATAGCGTTGTGGTTGTTTATGTCAATGACCTTAAGATGTTCTTCGATTTCTTGCCTATCATCGTCGTCCATCGTACCATAAATCCATTTAAATGCTGTACCTATGAAATTGAACAAACCACGTTTTTGCCTATGTGGAATTAATGTATTAATTTTATTGCGAATGTGGTTCAACTGGTACTCGAGGGTTAAAGATTTTTCTTTTAGATTTGCCTGTCTTATATTTATCTCTAAACTATCTACAATGCTTTGGATTTCTTTGGGACTTATTAAATGCAATATATTGTCATAATTTTTTATAATATTGACTTCTTCTAATTTAATTTCGGTGTATCCGAAGGTTGTATTGATTTTATCAACCACTAAATGTGCCTGGATTATTGTGCACATCCATAGTATTTGACAAGCTTTGAAGATCCAGCTGCCCTGAAAATTTATTTTTTCTGTTAATACTTGAGACATGTATATTATCTAATGTAGTTTTGATAAATTTGGGTTCTTGTTTGTGTCTAACACTTTTATAATTTTTTATGTAACCTTCTTTCCTATCTTCAGAATATTCCTCCCTTTTAACATTTCGCTTATTAATATACCTAGCCTTTTCCTTGCAAAGATTATTGTATATATTTTTTTTGTCGCAATTTCCTTCTTGAATATTTATTGGTTTTTCTTTAGTAGTTGAATGGTAAGTATTGTTGTACCACTCAATAGCCTTACATATTTTTTCTTTGATGTTGAGTTGTTTACCCTCAATTCCTAAGGTTCTAATTTTTTCACTTAGGGTGTTGTGTAAACGTTCTACATCGGAATTCCCAGTGTGGTTATTGGGTTTAACTAAGTGAAAGTCAATATTCTCATTTTTAAGATAGTCTTTTATATTAATACTTCTAAATTCATTGTCGGTGACTAACTTACGGAATTTTCCTCTTTGTGCTATGTATTCTCTCAATTTTTCTATAATTGTCTGATTATTCCTATCTTCAAGGTAGTAAGCTGTCGCGAATTTGGAAAATTTATCTATAAATGTAAGAAAGTTAGCTTTGGAATTGGTATAAGTGTCCATATGTGCAATTTCCTTAATGTCTTCGGGGGTTTCAGTTACCTCAAATTTTCGTTTAATGGGGTTCCTATCGTATTTAACTCGATTACATGTGTCGCAGTTATTAATGTATTTTTCTATAAGAGTCTTGAGGTTGGGGAAGTAAATAAGTTTCTTTAATCCTTCGTAGTTTTCATTAATTCCTGTGTGTCCTGTCTCGTACTTGTGATATTTTTGGATTTGTCTATATGTTTCGTCTTCGCTGTCCATGTCTTTAGCATGATGTACACATCTGACAAATCTTATGCTTCGAATGCCGTCAAATAATTCTATAATCTTTTGTTGTACTCTATTATAATCAATATCGCTCAATTCTGTGTATATACCTGTTTTTCCCGGCTTTATGTATCTTCTTAAGATGTCTGATAAGTTGTTATCCAAATCATCTGAGTCAATATCTATTTTCCTATTTTTATGCTTTATTTCTAATTCCTTTTCCTTTTTGTTGACTAATATAATTTGAGTTTTAAATCGATTAACCACTGTATCCAGTATGGGAATGTGGTTATTAAGATTTTCCTCTTGTGAATGTATTGTTCTAATACTCTCAAGATCTATGTTATTTTCTACGGAAAGGTCGGAAAGTTCTTCGGAATTTTCCATTTCTTCCTCAGTGTCGTTACTTGAATTATTTGTCTCGACTACGTTTATTTCATTTGTATCCGAGTTTATTCGGCTAAGGAAGTCAGCAACCCTGTTTTCCTTCCCTTTTATGTAATCCAAATTAATATTGTACTCACCTAATTTTAATAACCATCTATAAAGCCTTGGATTAACATCTTTTCCTCTGGTTTTTGTATATAGCCATTTAAGAGGTTGATGATCTGTTAACAGATCGAAATTTACACCATAGAGATAGGGTCTAAAATAATTTGTGGACCAAACAATGGCCAGAAGTTCTTTTTCGGAGACTGTATAATTGCGTTCATGTTCATTTAAAGTTCTACTGGCGTAGCAGATTGGATGATTGTCTTGCTGGAGAATAGCACCGATTGCAAAGGTACTAGCGTCTGTAACTAATTTAAACCTTCTACTGAAGTCAGGGTATTTTAATATAGGTGCTTCTGCTATAATTTTCTTAAGTTTTTCAAATGAATTTATATAATTTGGGTCATTGAGGTTTAATCTAACGTTCTTTTTAAGGTATTTGGTCATTGGCTGGGCTACTTTGGCATAATCTTTAATAAATTTTCTATAGTACCCAGTAATGCCTAGAAACGACTTTATTTGTTTTGGTGTTTTTGGTAATTTCAGTTTTAAGATATCCTCTACCTTTTTCGGGTTAGGTCTGACTCCTTCAGGTGTCAAAATATGACCTAGGTACTCCGTTTCTTTTCAAAAGAACTTACACTTATGCATTTGGATTTTTAAGTTGTGGCTACGTAGTGTATTGAATATTCTCTTTATACTATTTATGTGCTCATCTAATGTTGTGCTGAATATTAGAATATCGTCTAAATAGACGACACATATTTTATTTATGTGTTCCTTTAGGACAGAGTTCATTAGACGCTGGAACGTTGAAGGTGCATTCTTCAACCCGAAGGGCATTCGCACATACTCGAAATGTCCTAGAGGCGTGGAAAATGCTGTTTTCTTCCGATATTCTTCTTTAACTAAGATCTGATGGAAGCCTTTCGCCAGATCAAGGGTCGTAAAATACTGCGCTCTGCCTAGCTTGTCCAATATATTTTCTATATTCGGAATTGGGAACTTGTCGTCGATTGTTACCTCGTTGAGCTTGCGGTAATCAATGACAATTCTCCATTTTGTCATTCCTGAATTATCGAGTTTTTTGGGTACAATCCACAAAGGACTGTTGTATGGGGAGTTGCTTTCTTTTATGATTCCTTGTTTGAGCATATCTGCTATTTGCGTGGATATTTTTTGCTCATGAATTTGGGGATATCTATATATTTTGGAATATATAGGCTTATCGGTTGTTGTGATAATTTCATGTTGAATATCGAAAGCACTAGTTAAATGGTCGCCTTCTTTAAAGAAGAGATCTTTATATGATCTTAGTATTTCTCTTAAATTCTTTTCCTCTTCAGGGTTCAAAGATTTAAAGAGATTTTCGAATTCCCTACCCTTTATAACTGTAAACTCTAGCTGATGTATCTCATCTGTTTTATATGGGCAACTATTGATAAATCTTATTTCATTATTGTTAATTTTTAAACACTCGTTTTCCATATCTACGATAGCCCTTAAAGGTTTGAGTAAATTCTGCCCAATTATGGCATCAAAACATTTGTTTCGAAATTTCGTTAACTTCCACATCATGTAAGCATCTTCATTAAATTCAAATGGTAGATTTGTTTTGATTTGCTTTGTGACATGTATACTAGCATTGAGGCTACTGAATTTAATAGGTATTTCTAAGGGTTGTCTTCTATATTTTAACAATTTCTCTTCGTCTAAAAGTGAAGTAGAAGAACCTGTATCGATGAGGCATTTAATTTTATCCCCATCGATCGTTAGTTCTACTATTGGTAAGTAAACTAGTGAGGGCTTGAATGAAAATTTACCTCATGTTGGACATGATCAATATCCATACGTTCTACTCTATTTGAGGTATTCTGTCTAGAAATATTATTGGAATTGCTATCAAAGTTCCGTCTGGGTTGACCAGGATTAAATTGATTTCTTTCATTTGTATTGTCTTGTCTATATTGTCCCGAATTTTGTCTGAAGTTATAGTTAGGATGTCTTGGGTAATTCAAATTTCTGTTGCCGTTATTAAAACTATTATTATTATAAAAACGTCTTTGATTGGATTGATTTCTATGGCTATCACTGATTTTATTTTGATTAACATGGTTATATGCTTTTGCTTTTTCTCTTATCATTCCTAAGTTATCTAATAAATTGAATGCATCACGTAAATTTGAAATATTCCTATTTAAAATTATCGAACCTAAATTGGCATCAATATTATTTAAAAATGTTTGTAAAATCATTGAATCGTTAACACTAGGACTAAATTCAGTAGGTTTGTCGGCATCGTATTCATACTTCTCGTTTAATTTTGCTAAAATACCTTGCAAAGTTATAAAATATTCTCTTGCTTGGTAATTCCTTACAGAGAGAGCTTGATGATATAACTGATGATATGTTTGTTGAATCCCAAAGTTATTTATTAATTCCTTTCTTACTTGGCTCCACGTTACGTTGGATCCCAAGGACCGGAGGACATCTAAGGCTGGTCCCTGAATTTTATTGATGATAATTCGTTGGTAGACGTATTCCTTTACTTGAGGATGGCCATCAAACAGTGGAAGGATGGTGTCCACTTCTCTTAGGAAGGATGTCAAAGCGTATTCGCCGTTACCTCTAAATTCATGTATTCTCTGGGCATCTTTCATTAGATCGTTTATGGAGATTGAAATTGATGGTGTAGTTTCTGCTTGTTG
Organism: Dioctria linearis; assembly: GCA_963930735.1. NCBI lineage: Eukaryota > Metazoa > Arthropoda > Insecta > Diptera > Asilidae > Dioctria > Dioctria linearis. The sequence continues at coordinate 67,069,744 of OZ005741.1, forward strand.
TGTTGACCCTGATTGTGTTTGATTGGTTTCGTGTACATTCGTCATTTTATCACTACAATTATCTGTTATCTGGTCACGATTTTCGATTTTATAGTACACCTCGAATCTATCTGATTCTCTCACTTGTTTTGCTTTTGGCATAAAAAAAAATTCTCACTCAAACGTTTCAAACGATTGTAATTTAATTTATCGTAGTCACAGTACTTTTCAGCGAAATATATGTAAATATATATTTTTTTTCACCACAATAGAAATTCACTATTTGTATTATTTTCACTTAAGTTTTTCTTTTTGTACGATATTGTTTTTTTTTTCAATTCTCAGTGTTTGTTGCGTTTTGTTAATCTTTTTATTCTCTTTCTTCCAAAAAATTTTTTTTCTTCAAATTAGACTTAAGTCCATAATGATTTACTTTCGAATTGCAATGCTTTAGAATGCAATCCTACCGACTGCGCCAGTTATGATTTTTAATTTGTTCACAAATAAAAAAAAGGATTGAATGAAGAAAACAACACAACAATTTAAATTGAATTTTAATTTATTGGAGAGAAGCAAAATAAAAGATTAACACAACCAAACTTTTGTACACGATATTATAACTTCCGACCTGGTTGACTGAAAAATATAAACTGTACTTTAAGTTTAATTATCTATCTGTATTCATTCCCGTAAACATAAAAGCTTTTTAATTTTTTATCTATTAAGCAGGAATGCATGGGAACGGTTGCATTTCCTGAGTTCTGTTGATTAAGCAAAATTGTCTGGGAACATTTATATTTTATATAAGTGAAAATTTTGCGAAGGTTGTTCTGAGGTGTCATGTTCTGTGATGTCGGTTAAATTTGCCGACGTAACTCGCGCTTCGAAAATGATATTATCTGGCTATGCTGTGGAAGCGCTTCCTGCAGGCACTTGACATATATCCCGTTCGGTCGGACCACGGCACTTTCTCATATGAGAGATTTTGTTTGGCGAATCATAGTCATTTGATTAGGATAAATAATTTCGTTAGTAAAGATATACAAATTTTATTACGATTGTGAAGATAGGAAAGTATGCATAAGATTATCAGAAGACAATTTTTTTGTATGAATATTAGTTAGATTAGGCGCAGGAGCTATTTAAATCAATCTTTCGTCAGTCTTCCATAATACCTCTGCAAGTATTTTAGAATATTAAGACTATGTCAGAACTTTCATGTAGTAATGAGGGACTCTGTTTCAAGGCTTGAGATGTATTTCTCGAGGATTTTCGGATAGCCCTTAATATATGCGTCCGTTTTTGTATTGGTCTAGCCAAAAATATTCGCACATGGTATCCTACCAAACTATCCGTCAACGATCTATTTCTACCTAAGTGATGCGTACGTTGGCATTTATTAAATTGGAGTAAAATTAGGTTAATAAAGTATTACTAGTCCATGAATTTGTTAGAAATAAGTATGTAAATAAAATATTTACGAAAGAGACTCTACCTTGTTGTTAATCATAAAAACGTTGAGGAATTTTACCCTGGACTGATCCTAAGCTATCATCGTCCTACAAATACAATTATTTTTTTTCAAAAATAGTACAATAAGACAAAAGTCGTTACTTAAGTACATTAAACAAAACAAGCTATAATTCTATAATAAGAGAGTTAGCACTAGCGAGAAGCATTCTGAAAAACATAAAATTACTACAAAGAAGGAAAAACAAAAAATTATAATGAAATATGAAAAATAATAAGAAAAAAAAGACAATCACAGATAACTAAAAAGAAAGTTCAAAAAAAAAATAGTGCGAAGTTAATCAAAAACTAAAGCTGAATAAACAAGAAAAGAAAAATATCCCAAATCCGTGAGTATACAGAATCATTAAGGTGGACGCAGAAAATCACTGATCAAACGCCTAAAAGATGCTACCGATCTTGTACGCTGAATCTTAGCTGGAAGTGTATTCCAAACGCGAGTTATGTGGACAAAGTAAAAACCATCCAGTACTAGTAAGCGAAGTAAAAATAGATTTAAGTGTCCCTCACTATGCACAAAATTAATAAAACCGAACAGGTATGAAAGTACGCCACTGTACAAAATTTTATGGAGTGAAAGTATTGCTATACGCAGTAAGTAAATGTCCAGAGAGCAATCAATGATTCTATTCCTAAATGGAGTAATGTGGTCAAATCTCCGCAAACCAAATGCAAATCTAGTGCAATCATTGAAAGCTACTTCCAGTTTCTGCTTTGTTTGCAGGTGGCATCTAGTCTAGGGAATATCAAGGATACAAATGAAAAATGTGGTAATAACAAAGACCTCACCAGATTTATGCGTGCAGTAGTTGAAAGAATGTTGGCGTACAGCCACAGCCATCTAAGAGCTCCATACACTTTGCTAATTATCGCTTTTACATGGTAACAACAAGCCATTCTAGAAATCAAGAATAAGCCCAAATTTTTTACCCGACAAACAAAGGAAATTGGAGAGCCTTCCAGAAGAATAGGGGGTCGATGTGCAGGTGTAGGTGCCACCAACTTAGTGGGGTTTAATGAGAGGCCATTGAAGACAGACCACTCGTGAATTCGTCCCAAATCCTCAATCACCCTGCTAACGCAATCTTCAACCAAGCAAATGGGAACACTATGTTATAGTTGGACATCATCAGCATAAATATGAACTTTGCAGTGTAAAACAACAGTTAGTAAATCGTTGAGGACCCAAGATAGATCCCGGAGGCATGCTACATGTCACACTAATTCTCGAGGAGAGGAGATTAGACACCTTCATCGCTGGCAATGGTTAGTTAAGAAGCTATAATAAGTTTAGCAAGAAGTTTGGAATGGTCCACGGTGTCGAATTCTTTGGAGAAATCTACAAGAACTAAGAACACTAGATTATCGTTGTCCAGGGCTGTTCTAATATCAGTCGTTATTTTTAATAGAGCTGTCTCACAGCTAAGACCATCGCGGAAGGCAGACTTCCATTGACTGAGAGGGTTATTTTGGAATAGATACTGTGTTGTATTTGCTTAGACATGAGTTTTTCCAGCACCTTAACTAGAAAGCATAATATGCTAAATGGTCTGAAGTCACCTGGCTCCCTTACAGAGGAGGGAAATTCACTGTAAGTTAAACAGGCATCAAAAATTTGTAGTGTAGGTATAATTTTAAAGGGTAACAGGAGCTTAACAAAGCGGGGTGGTAAGTTATCCGGACACTACCACAACCGACGTTACAGAATCTGTACTAACAGTTATGTAATGAAAAACTGCTCCAAATCTACAAAGCATGAAACCTGAAAGTCATTATTATATGTAAAAAGATCGAAAGCAAGCTTTATCTATTTAGCGCTTGCGCAAACTTCAGTATGATTATTTTAGACAGCTTGTTGCTCAGTATTTGAATTCCGAGACCAAAAAATGATACTCACAAACTTCAATGGAATAATTTTCGTCTCCTTGCAGTCCTTAACATCCCGTTTCGCTGTCTGCCTTATAATGTTTCATATTTTAGAAGTTATCTATGTTTTCGATTTTATTTGATGTTAAATTCACATAGAGCTTTCTGTACTCGATTCGTATCATAGCTTGAGAACATTTCCTCAAAAATCGAAATTTAATTTTTATAGTATTCCAAACCATATATATACACACACCTAGCTTCACACACTCACTTACAACATCAAGCATAATAAATGTATAACTCTATATTTATAAAAAGTCTCTAAACTTGTTTTATAAAAATTATATTTTTAAATCAATTTAAGTTCATATCTCGTATACAATTTTAATTCTCTCCCAAAATAACGACCTTTTTAATGGTAAGGTTCATTCAGATATTATAGCAACTCCTTGTAAAAGGTAAATAAAAACTTACATTCTATGTACATAAGTATATACAAACACGATAATAAATGAACTTTATTTTATCTTACCTTTGAATACATTAAGCTTAGTGGCAAACTCATTGCAATAGATAGCAACCAAACAAATATTATCTTCAAGGTGACCCTTCGTCTAGTCTTATTCCGTCCAAATCGCATGGGATATCTCAAGGATAGATAACGATCCACCGATATTGTACAAAGGTGCATAATGCTAGCTGTACAAAATAGAACATCCAAACATATCCATACCAAACAGTGTTCAGATTGTAGTGGAAAGTAGCCTGAAATAGAAACAAAAAGCTCAAATAAAGTATAGTCTTAGGAGGAGTAATCGATTTGAAACAATATTCAAAAAGAGACAAAAAATTAGATTTTCTTACAATTATTACGCGTAAATGATTTTTAGGGTTCCGTACCCAAAGGGTAACAACGGGAACCCTATTACTAAAACTTCACATGAACAGTAAATAAGTAGATAAACAGTTGAAATTTTCACAAACTGTGTACTTCTATTGCCGCTATAACAGCGAGTGATAAAAATAAAATTAAATTAAAAATTAAAGGGGCTCCCTATACAAGAAACGTGATTTTTTCGGCGTTTTTTTCCTCGTTTTATTCTCATTCATTATTATTATCATAAGTAGGCATTAGTTTTCCACATGACGTATATACACTCATTTAAAAAAATAAATAAAAAGTGCAGTGTTGAATTTTGTACGATGGTACGGAACCCTTCGTGCGCGAGTTCGACTCGCACTTGGCCGGTTATTTGCTTTTCATGCGGAACCTTTTAGTTATATATTTTGTATTAAATTCATTTATACTGGGTGTTTCCGACTCAGAAGTCCATTGGGAAGAAAGGTGATAGTAATCATCAAGGCAAAAAAAACTGTATAGGAATGGTGTTGGTGAGGGGGAGGGGGGGGGGGTTATATCAACCATTCTGGAGTTATAGGGTGCTTAAGAAATTTTGCTAGTATTTCAAATAAAACCAGAAACCTTCCTTGTTATACAACCTATCAAGGTTACTTTTCACTCAGTTGATAGTAAACCGTCTAAGCTTTTCAATGAATATCAACGATACAAGTCGCGCCAAAATATATGCAATTCCCCACAAAATTAGCAAATTCAATGAATTCCTGCATCATAAAAAGAGGTTTATCTCAAAAACGGTTGGTTGTATACTATATACGTACATGTATTAAACGAAAGATAACATTCTAAGGATGCAAGAAATTCTTCTGGTTATCAGGCTGTTTGGCGGGAAAATCGTTAAAATTAAAAAAATTTTGATTTTTTTTTCCAATTTTTGACTAGCGATATAAGACCGGCGGAGTTATGGTTCAACATTCTTTGGAAAGCTTAGACGGTTTCCTATCTCGTAAGCTAAAAATTATCTTCATATGTTGTATATAACAAGAAATTTACAGGGTGTTATATGAAGAATTAGCATATTTTCCTAATCACCGGTTTCGATACCCCCCGCCCTCTATCCATACATTTTTTTATTTACCTAGGGGAATACTATTACTTGGATTTACTACTTAATATGGAGGATTACTTAATATGGAGGATTGTAGACAGCATACGTATACGGTTGTGTTTCCTTAACCTCCGATAAATTTTTTTTTAGAATTAAGTATTTTTTTAAAGTTAGTGCGTGGTGAAAGTATTTCAAACCAATTAGAAATTATCGTTTCGTAAAAATAGATTTAGCCCACCTTGGGGTGTGAAAAATGTCGTTAAATTGTGGTGATTGCGAGCGGTCGTTGCGAAATAGTAAAGACAAGTGCATAGCATGTGACGGGAAGTGTGGGAGATCGTTCCATATACAGTGCGTGGGATTAACGGAATATGATTCCAAATTAATTAGTGACCAAATTTATATACAATTTATATGTAATGATTGTCGCGAATTTATGAAAGCTATATTGAATAGTATACACCGTTTAAAAAATGCGGTAGATGCCAGCGTGAAATGTATTAAGAATCAAAATAAAAAAATTGAATCAATTGCAAAAAGTGTTAACCAATTAAATGAAATGAAAGAATGTGGAAGCAAAAAAAAAAACATCGTACGCAGAAGATTTGGGAAAAGAGCCTCCAGTTATTATTAGGCCAAAAAAACAGCAAGAACGTGCAGTAACTAAACAAGCCATTATAAAGAGCATTGACCCATTGAAGTTTGCACTAAATGTCAATAGCATGGTAAATAAACAAAACGGTGTAGTGGCAATAAATTGCGATAATGAGGAATCTAGAAAAAAAAATGTATGATCTTGTTTCAAATCAAATGGCAGAAAAATATGAAGTGGCTTTACCCAAAGCAATAAACCGTAATATTTTGGTGCATGGATTAACGGAAATGTGGGAGTGTGACCGACTGGCAATAGCGATAAAAAATCAAAACAAAGTAGACGGTTTGGACAGTGGGTTAAAAAACCCGAAAATTTTTAAAGCCATTCTAAAAGTAGATAAAGAAAGTTATAGGCAAATAATGGTAAAAGGCAAAATTAATATTGGTTAGGGCAAGTATCCTGTGTATGAATTTTTGTGGGTGAAAAGATGTTTCAAGTGTTGGGGCTATAACCATATAGCCAGTAAGTGTATAAATGATGAAATCTGTATGAAATGTAGTGGGAACCATGATTCTAGGCAATCTCAATCGGATCAATTAAAATGTAATAATTGCGAGAAAGCAAATAAAAAGTTAGGTTTGAGTTTAGACGTGAATCACGATAATCGGGATCAGGCGCGTATACAGGGGGGGGGGGGGTACAGGGTCATGCATCCCCCCCCCCCCGCGCTACCGAACCTTCGCGGTGAATTGAATGGGGCGCTGGACTGTAGAGCGAGCTGTAAAAGTTAAACAGGAAGATTTTAGTATGATACGGTTTGTTTGTCTTCTTATAAGTAGTAATAGTGGATTGGGTATAATGGTCATTCTCTCGTAGCTCTTCGTCTTTTAAAGGTACACATTTTCAGAATTTTCTTGCGTTTTAATATATCTAGTGTCGAAAAGTCATCTATCGTAACTAGCACAGGATAGTAAGTAATTTTGGAATGCATATTTATTTTAGTATTTGATTTTTTAGAAAATGGCACGTAATGCTTAGCAGCCCAGCTATGAAGATGCTTTTATATTTTTGTTGCGCCAATTAAAAAGTTTAGAAAGTGTTATTGTTTCTACAAAATTAGTTAGCGATCATATTTTTTTTTTACATATCTGATTTTCCGATGGTAGACATCAGCGGGAAATTCGCTGTCAAAAAAGGTTGACGAAAAATTGGGAGTACAATCGCAACGACAGGCAGTGAGCGGTGATTGTGAAAGAAGAAGATACTGAAATTTCATTTATTATTAGTTTTGAGCGTTTTGAAACAGATTTTTATCGAGAATATTTTATATTACTTTGAAAGAATTGCAATGGACCAAAGTGCGGAATGGAAAAATTTAAAATACAGAAATTAACTAAATTAAATCAAAGTAAATGCTAAAAATATCACAATTTTACCATTTGTATTTAATCGCCTCGAAATATCCATCCAAACCATGTCTTTCTTGTCAACTCGTCTATACTGGTTGTCTTGTATATCATAAATTATTTTATAACTTCACAATTCCTCAATCAATTTTTCATCAAAATGCATTATTTTAAAATTGCCGCGATGTCCTACAACCTTGACAAAAGTAAATGCCCCAACAAGTTCATGCGTTTGATTTTGCTGGTAGTACTGCAGAGACGACGGAATAATTAGAAATTGATCAATCCCGATGGCAACTTCGTCGACCGCTGACCGTCGCCTGTCGTAATTTGGGCATTCGCATAAGACGCTATATTTTTAGAAGTTCAACAGCAGCATTTTGTCGTCATTTGCCGTTGCCCGTCGCAATTGTAATTTAGCCTTGACTTAACAAATTTTTGTTTTACGGTTCTTCCAGTAGAACCCGAGTTATGGAATCAACGTCTAGCCACCCATTGATTTTTCATAGCGACACTGATCAAGCCTGAGTTGTTCAAAATATTTACGTTCGTAGGGAAACATTAAATTATTCTTGGGGTTCGTGCACAACAAGGCGAGGCGAGGCGATGCGTGGCTAGGCAGTTTGGCGAGGCGAGCTGAAGATATATCTCGAGGTGTATTGTTTACAACAAGGCGTTCAGTTTCTTGGTAAATCGTGAAGTGAGAGCATAAATTATGTCATCAGATTCAGAAGAAGCAATTTTGTGTTTGTCAAGTAGTGCAGCTATATGGAATTTTTAACCTAAGTGTACTTTCCGCTCTTTTGCTTGCCACCCGATAAGGACGAAACGTCTGGAATTTGGCGGATTTATCATTCATGTGAAAATTTTCGGACTGATCCTGATAGATTCTTCCAATATATGAGCATGAATAAAGATCCCTTCGATTATATCAAAGAAAAAAACCTATAAGAATATGCCATCTATCAAAATTAGTGCGCTGCACCTCTCGAAAAAATTAAAAATTTCATTCTCGAGCGATTTACCTCGAGGTGTCTCGGCACATCGCGCGCTGCCACAGCATTTTTATGAACACTCTCATAGTACATCGTGCAATCATTTTATTTCTTTAACTCTTGATATAGCCTCGCCACACTTCGCCATGTTGTGCACGTACCTTTAGAAATATAGTTGGAAATTGTTCTTAAGAATTTGAATGATTAACTATTCACCGACAAAAGTCCAAACGAATTGGTGGATTGATTCTGGTGGTTCTCTCTTTCGACAGGGGCACAAGCATTCAGTTTTCTTAGAAAGATCTGAAAATTTTTCTTTAGATTTTTCATGCACAATTCGCGGCGGACAATGGTTCCAAAGAGTTATATTGATTCAGGTGTCTGGCCTGATCTGGGTCGCTAAAGATATTTATGAGAGTTGGCAACCATACATTTTGTTCTTAAAAATTTTATTGAACATTTTTCTTTCGAATTTTTATACACTATTGGTTGCTGAAAACGATCAGTTGGATTGATGCCACTAAAATGAATTCTACAATTTTTCTTCACAATTTTTACGGCATGACTATAAAAATAAAAACCATTCGCTTTTCTCTGCCTGAGGTAATTGCCGTTGCTTTGCTTATACTTTCATATTAATTCAAGTAGTGTTGTTTAACTTAACTTCACGTTTACTTTTAATTTATAGTTAGCGATGGAGGTAGAAATAGTTGCGAAAGTGGAAAGCAGAAGACTGATAAGCACATTGCTAACTTTTTTCAGAAGAAAGCCAGATCAGCTAAGTTCCCATCAAAAGATATAGTCAATGACATATCATGCACTTCTACTCCTATTCCTCTGAATGTGAATAAAGGTGCAAGCTCTCACCCTCAGTCATTTACTTCAGCCTTGACAGAATCGGTTGCATCACATCAATGTCTACAATCTTTGCACGAGAAAGAGTATCTGGATATGAGTCCTTAATGTCTGTCCACTCTGAGATCGACATTGATGTGGATAATATTATGGACAGGCTTTCCAAATCAAACAAAAAATTGAATTTTGTGATATCTAACTTAAATATGATAAAAAAAAATTTAAGATCGACTACTTTCTACTTTTTCCTCCTCCCTCGAACATTTTAGTTATGACCCCCCCCCCCCCGCTGTAGGTCTGGATACGCGCCAGATCGGGATAGAATCTGTCATGTTTTGAATAGGCAATTAAAAAGCCTAAACAATAAAGCGTGTTATTAGCAATTAAGACCATATAAGTGTGCAAAATAGGCATTTTTGTGAGTATGTTGACCCTTCTATAGAGGAAATAAGCGATTATTTAAATGACTTCTTGGTGATTGATGGTTTTAATATTAATTGGTATGACGATAATGATATTTACAAAAAAACAATTGAAAATACACAACAAATATTGACAGATCCAACTAGGATAATCACGAAATCTAAGACATTGATCGACTTAGTTTTAACGTTTGAGGCTCGAACAAATTGTAGTTTAAATATAACGGATCATGAGACGATTGTGATCCCTAGAGAAATCCATGTTTCGCAAATGGAAAAGAGTAAGTGTAAAATAGAATTGCTCAAATATAATAAAGAAATCTTTAAAATGAAATTAACGTAAAACATCTCACCGAGAAAGAATTGTGTGTGAACGAATTTCTTGAAGGGTTACAAGTAGAGATCGATCGAGTTATTAGAAAATCAATTGTTCTTAAGGATGAAAAATATCTTGGAAATAAATGGTTCAATGGAGAAACATGAGAAAATAAAAAAAAGATCCAAAGCAATATTAACGAATAAGGAAGAAGATTACCGTGTTTTGCGAAACGTATATAAACGGCGACTAGAACAGGCAAGAAACATTTACATACAGAATAAGATAAACTCTTGTACAGACCAGAAATCGATGTGGAGGGTATTAAAGACGATGGTTATGACAGTGAAAGAAGACAATATTAGTAATATATGCTTTAAAGGGACGGTAATAAAAGAGGATCAACAGCTTGCAGAAAAGTTTAATGAGTATTTTATTGACAGCGTAAAAAAGATAGATGATTACATTTAACTGGTAGAGTACAGAAATTTAATTGAGGCGGTAGGATCCATATTCAAGTTTCGAAGTACAGACTTAGCGGAGTTGGTCGATATCTTAAATGCCATGAAAAACAAAAAGGATTTCAAGCTAGTTAATAAACAGATGATAGTAGATGTGTTTCCAAAGATAAACCAGGTATTACTCCAAATAATAAATGATTCCATGAAAACCGGAAAGTTTCCTGAAATTTGGAAGGATTCAATGGTGACGCCAATAAAAAAAGGAAAAAATTCAAAAAACTCCGAAGATTTCACATCAATCAATGCATTCTGGAAAAAGTTGTTCATCAGCAATTAGAGACCTATGTGGAAAATAAGAGTATTATCGTTGAGAGCCAATCGGGCTTCTGCAAAAATCATTCTTGTGAATTTGCTATTAATATGGTGCTAAATATATGGAAGGAACAACTATATCGAAAGAAGAAGGTAGTGTGTGCCTTTTTAGATCATAAAAAAGCCTTCGAAACGGTGGACCGAAGTATACTACTGAAAAATTTGGTGAAATATGGAATTAGAGACGAAGAATTTAAATGGTGTAGGAACTACTTAACTAATCGAAACCAAAGAACTAAGGTTAATGGGCATTGGTCAAGGTCATGGCGGGTTGATCTAGGTGTTCCTCAAGGTTCTGTGTTGGGTACACCACTATTTATTTTACACATCAACGATTTGCAAGTGGTAGCACAAAACTGCACTCTGGCGCTGTTTGCGGATGACGCTATATTATTTGTGGCTATGGATGACTTTAAAAAAGGGAAAAGAGCTATGCAGGAGGATCTTTATAGAGTAGACATGTGGATGAAAAGCAATAAATTGAAATTAAAAGTGTCAAAAACGAAATGTATGTGCTTGGAAGGTGAACTAAATATTAATCTAGTTGTGGATGGAAGTAGAATTGAGCAGGTTGAACAGATAAAATAGTTAGGGATAATAATTGATTCAAAACATAAATTTGATAGTCATGTAACGTATATATGCAAAAAAGTAAGTAAGAAGATTGGTTTCATGAAAAGGATCAGAAATAGGTTAAGACGGCAAACAGCGATCAATATGTACAATGTTATAATTAAACCACATTTCGAATATTGCAGTACAATCTTATATTAAACTAGTCAGGAAAAGCAGGATCAATTGCAAAAAATGCAAAATAAAGCAATGAGAGTGATATTGGAATGTGATAGGTATACTAGAATAGATTTTGTGTTAAGTGAATTAAGATGGTTGAACATTAAACAAAGAATTACGATGAATGTACTAGTTTTCGTTCTTAAAATTAAAAATAACTTAGTTCCTAGCTATTTAAGTATATATATAAATTATGTAAGGGATTGTCAACCATATAATATAAGAAATGGAGATAAATTTAGATTATCTAATTTTAGAAATGATAGGGCACAGAATTCACTAATTTATAAGGGACTTAGGTTCTCTAACGATTTACCACGAGAAATAAGAGCAATAGAGCACTTAAATTTATTTAAAAAAATGATGATGGAGTTTGTTAAAGAAAACATAAATTAAGATAGCGAATTTATATTCTGAATTGTTAAGTAATAACTCTATAGCTAAATAAATGCATTATTACTATTATTATTATTATTATTATACATATACTTCTGAGCCGAAAACACCCTGTATATATTTTTGAGGTACGAGCTTTAATGATACCAGGAAAATCTGATGATAAGTTTGTTTGCATTGTAGAGGATGAAATGTGCGCCGAGGAATTTTTTTCAAATACATGACTAGGAACTCCACAATGAAGACAATATCAAAATTTTAATGCTGTGTGATAACCACGTTCTGGTTGTTCTTAGGTCACTTTTCCACCTAAAAAGAGCTTCTGTGCAAGATAAAATGGGAACGAACATGACATATACTTTTTTGGTTCATCGCAGTCCTACATTTTCCAAAATACGGTCCCAGTCTCACGCAACAATAATAGTTTGGTTATTTTAGTCTCAGATATATCCATCACCATGAAGTTCTTAAAATCTAATTTACAATGCCAATAAGCTCTAATTGATGCAATGACGACAATAAAAATTTTCCTTATCGATTCTTAAAGCAAATAAAATTCAGATAAATATTTGTAATGAAGTCATTTCCTTACAACCACTTTATTCCATTCCCTAAGCCACTAGATACACAAAAAAGACTCAAGGAAGTCAAATAAGTATAACAGTGAATGTGTATGGATAATCGTGTTGACAAGAGCAGAAATATTATTATTATTTTACAAGCCTAAAGCAAGGGCGAGTTAACTCATAACGACTTTATATTCATCGATTTTTTTAAAGTGGTAAGATTCAAAAATTTGTTTTTCCGCTTATAAAAGTGCTCACGCGAGTTACATCCCCAAAGCTCAAAATCGCACAAATAGTATAAACAGTAACCAAGACTTTTCACCTTGGCAAAAAGTAAAACTGTGAAGCATTATAAAATTACGCATTTCATATGTACTTGCAACGTGACTTGAAGTAACTCCTCCGCCTGAGAACCCGAACGATGATCCGTCAGCACTTTTTTATTGTACGGTAAAAATGTCAAGAAAAATTTAGTCTTAAGACCGGATGCATTTGGAAAACACTCTGAAGAGTTGTTCGTGAATTTTTTATATTTACTCAAGTAAAGGATTGTGTTTTTTATTAATTTTTCTTTTTATTTCTTCTTTATTTTGTTATATTACAACTTTATTTCCGAAGAAATAAAGATACGTAAGTGGCGCAGTCGGTAGGATTCCACTCAAAAGAGCAGGAATCCAGTGATTAATCGAATCAAACGAAATTTCACCTACTACTCTCAAGGATATCAGAAGTGAACAAAAATAAATGTTAAATGAGTTTTATTAAACTAATAAGTGTGCGATTCAACTAGTGCTTTATTACTTGTTTAACAGTAATTTCCTCAAGTCTTTCATATTAAAATAAAACAAGAGTGACGAGAGAATAGGAGAATACTTTTTGTATGAAAAGCAAAACGAATAGTGCCTTCGACGCAAATCGAGATTTAGCCGACAATAGTGACAGTGAGAAAGAAATGCCGAACCAACAAGATATAGCAATCTTATTGCAATCAGTACAACAACAACAAGCCGAAAGTGCTGAACTGCGGGAACAATTAAACGAACAACAAAGGGCTCAGCAACAAGTAGTTCAAGCAGTTGGAGCAGCTCCTGGACAGACCAACTTATTCCAGTTAACACAGGACCAAGTACTCACCATTTTCGTCGTCTGAAACCCTTGAATGGAGCAGAAGATTTCAACTTGATGGAGTTCATGAAGTCTGTGGAAGATGCAATGGAACTGTGCAATAATGAGGAATTAAAACAGAATGCCATCCGAATTGCTTCGGATGAAAAAATCCAAGGAACTGGAAAACGATGTATACAACGTCTAGGTAGCAACTTCACATGGGAAACAGCAATGTCTGAGCTAAAACTACATTTTCGCCCACATAAAGATTACGCAGAGCTCATAAATGAATGCCGAAATGTCAGGGTGAAATTTAAGAGATCTTTTTGAAATAGTTAGGACAGTGAATTATCAATTGAACGAATTGTATGAATTTGAAGATAAAGAGGAGAAATCAATAAATTTTTGATCAGATAATAATGATAGGTACCTTGTGGTGATTTTTGTGGAAAAGATGCATAATCTCGTTTGCGGAAATGTGAAGAAAACTAATACTTTAATCGAAATTTATAATAGATTTTCTGAATTAAAACACTTCTTGATGACGAAAGAGCAATTGACATCGCTCACCGAAAAATTAGAAATATCGCTAGGAACGGTAATAGAGAAAACGATAGGCAAACCTAACCTAGAAATAATAATTGCAATATGACACATAGAAATTTAGGTAATAATCTAGGACAATTTAGGGAATATCGAACGCAGCAAGCAGGAGGTGCAACATCTAATTCTAATAGATTTCGTAATATTAAAAACTTCGCTGACAATAATCTCTTCAACTCTGGTAATAATATTGAACCAATGGAGGTGGAAAATGCTCAGCAACAGCGCGAACATTTTTCATAGAGTCTCGCGAATTAAATTACCCATAGTTGCCCTTACAATAGGTCACCAAAAATACAAATCCCTAATCGACACAGGTACAAAAACAAATATTATAAAACCGCAACTTTTAGAAAATTTTCCCGACATAAAACACTTGAATCCTTTATTTTACTCAACACTTAATGGTATGAATGTAGTAGATCGTGGGATAGTCACTGCATTCCCAAGAGAATTCCTTACAAAAGGAACGATAGCATAGAAAGTGATCCCATTAAACGGTAGAAAATATGATGCTATTATCGGGCAAAACTTGCTAACAGAAATGAAAGCGATAATTAATCTAGAAAAAAGACATTAAGAAGTAAACAAACAAAAAATTCTTTCCGAAGACGACTATCCCTATGAAATAAATATGATCACCGACTTAGAAATTAATGAGGGAAGTGCAGTTGATAGTCTAAAACTTTGATCATCTGAATAATGAGGAAAGTAAATTACTAAAAAAACTCTTAAAAAAATATCAAGAACTATTCTTTAGGGAAGGGGATGTACTTAATTTCACTCACGAAGTGCAGCGCGAAATTTTAACAACAACTAGTAATCCGATTTATTAAAAAATTTATCGTTACCCACAAATTCCCGAAAAGGCAATATAAACCCAAATAGCAGAAATGGATCATCAAAGAGAGCAATTCCCCATACAATTCACCGCTTTGGATAGTACCGAAGAAAACAGATAACTCCGGGCAACATAAATGACGAATAGTTATTGAATATCGCAAAGTAAATGAAGTGACCATTAATAATGAATTCCCCATTATGAGTACATTACAATGCTATTCGGATTGAAGAACGCTCCCGCAACCTTCCAACGAATTGATGAACTCAATTCTCAGGGACTACATAAACAAAATCTGTGTAGTTTACCTCGATGATATCTTGATATTTAGCACGTCATTAAAAGATCATATTTTAAAAATCCGAAAAATATTTAAGAAACTGAGAGAAGCAAAAATTGAAAATACAGGTAGATAAATGTAATTTCCTCCTCAACGAGATCGAGTATCTTGGCCATATCCTAACACCCCGAAGGTATTAGATCCAACCCGGCAAACTATTTGTAGTAGATTTATATTCTTAATTAAAGGTAATGAAGAACTCGAGTAAATAACGTCGGAAACTTGTAAAAAATTGTAAAAATTTAAGTTTTTCATATCAAATTCCTGTTAGTATATATTCTCGTTTCTCTAAATTGTGACTAGCTTAGAACGCTAAAGCCTAGATTTAGAAAATAACGTCGAGTTTTTTTTAGTTTTAGTGGAGGTTTTTTTTAATAAATGTTTTTTCTGCCGATACTGCACCGACGAGAAATTGCAATATATCGTTCAAAGTTGTTGAAATATAAAGCAAAATAGTATATTTAACAATTATGTGCAAAAAAAAAATTTAGAAGAGTTAATTCATGTTAAAATTTTTCAATTTATTTGAATTGCAAATATTCATTTTTCGTCTTAAATTGTGGTTTCAATCTGTTACGCTAGATGTCTCTAATATGGTCTGTGGTCTAGGTCTACGCTAATTTAAATTAATTTTCTCATTTTCAGGACACAAACTTATGTATAGTAAATTGTATTGCCTAGACGCTCACTGGTATCTAAATTAGAACTTTTGCTGAGTACCTGACTCCTCTTAATCAACCTAAAAACAAAAGGACAAGAGAATACACAACAACTTCGTAAAAGTTTGATCGATTTTAAATTTCTTGCGTATTCATTCCACAAATTGATCCACACCAGAAAGATGAATATAAAAGTACGCTCCCCCAGGAATAAACTAAATTACCTGCGTCATTTTATATACTAAAATATGTTGCCCAAAAATATTAGTCATGTAGGTACTAAAACTAAACGAGTACAGTTAAAATTCATATAGCCACTATAGATATATATGTACATATGTATATATAACCAGATGCCTTTGATATCCTGGTAATGAAGAACTTAATAATTTCAAAGTCTGGATAGAGTTGACATTTTGACGACAATATTGTAACAAGTGATTCGCTACACCTCATTTAATTTTATTCCATCGTTAAATTTTTTTTTTTTTTTTATATGTATGTACCTTCCCCTCAATTTCAATTGACCTTATTCGCCAAAATGATGTCCTGTGATAATATCGCAATGGGAATAAATCAAATGAAGATGGACATTTAATGCCAGAAACTTATCCCGAAAACGGTAGATCCATTGAATTTTTTTTTTTTTATGATATTTCAACTTCGAGGAAACCCTTTAAATGTTTTGTCCGTGCGTCTGTTGAAACCGAAATGAAAGTACCACACTGGTCAAGTTCAGCAGGGTATATACTATATATTGTATGTATAAAATCACTTTAGAGTTGGGGATCCGAAAAGCAAATTAACTTTTGGGATCGCTGTTGGAGCTGTCCTCAACACAATCTTTGGGGAAGCATTTACCTCTTGACTTTATCCATTTTTATAGTGTCTACTTTAAGGGTTCGAGTATGATGGAGACTTTTATGTCATTCGCTACCAAGAGTTGTCCTTTCAGCAATGGTGCCCCGAACTATATATGTCGTGACGTACTTATATTTTTCATGGAAGAAAGCATATAACCTCCAACACTGATCCCAATATTTTTTGTCCTTTTTTATTTACAACAGCAGCAGCAAAAGAAAAAACCCCGAAAAAAAAATGAATATGTTCTTCATTTCTTCGCCGTATTGAGCTGAGTTTGCATGACTTTTATGATATCATAAATTCATTCGTGATGAAAAAAGAAGAAGAAAAAAACAAAATCGAATTTTCATTCATCTTGACGGACGGAAGTGACATAAAAGGACTTGTTTTCATCTTTATGAAGGTCTCCTTGCATAATGAGGTGAACCGAATTTCAATAGTTCATACTTTTGCAAAATTTTTGTATGAATGTATTTCGAAAGAAAAAAAAAATGATAAATTTGCTTAGCCTCTTACGTTGTTTGAATAAATTCTCAGGAGCATATAAAATTTTGGAGAAATTTGTATTTTATTGAGTATAAAAATCTTAAAGGATTTTTTTTTTAATATACTCTCGTAAGCACAGGAATTATTACCAGCGTTTTTATGTTTTTAATATTGAATGAAAAAAAAAGGATGACGAGACTCACGTGAACTGGACGAGGAGAAGAGTTTTTAAATTGTGGCCATTTTGGTAATCTTCTCTTAATATGTGTGCGCTTTACACACAACACATTTTAACTTGTTCTCTGTAAACGGAATAATTTGAGCATGACTTTGTAGACATTGAGCTATCGCTATAATTTGATTTTTATCATTCATAACTTCCTTCCTTTTATGAGAATGCCAGCAGTAGTTTCCTAATATAGCACAAAGCACTATCTTCCTTGATACTGTTTTTCAATTTCAATAATATATTGATGATATTTTCTACAGAAATAAATCTAGGTGTGAGTGCAGAAAACTGTTTTTATGATGTCTTCAAAGCTCAGGGAATACTCTATGACGCTGTAGCATACCATTGGCAGGAGAGCAGAAAGGAGTAGGGAATTGAAAATTATTGGGTTGAGTCAAGGAGATGACGATGTGCATTTCGATTCAATATTTGCGGCTCATAACCGAGAGGAGGAGAGTGGATGGCAAATCATTCCACATTCGTACTGTTTTGCTTATAGAGAATTTGCGAAATTGCACGGTTTGGTCAAATTTGACTTCAAGGGTGTGCGGCTCCGGGTTACAGCTCTTGTGGTAAGCAAAGGTAGAATTCTAAAACTAGAGGGTTCATTAGAGCAATACCGAGTAGCGATAAAACAGAGATAGATGTTACGCCAGAGCTCCAAGGAATCAATAGTTGCTATTGTGACTAATAAAACAAGAGGTTTTTTTTTATTGCGCTTTTTCTAACGCGGACAATACAATGCGTCTAGCCCAAAATATGGAAATTATTGTCTAATCTAGGCCTGATATGAGACTTGTAGACTTGTGCCATAACCAATAATGTAAAATGTTTCTTGGATCTTTTCAAGAAGACCAGGCATTTCATCGCATTTTTGACAATATCAAAAATGTGATCTCACCAACTAAAATCGCAATGCCTAATTAGGGATATGAGATTGACAGAAATGGATTGAGCGGGTGCTGGAGTACGTTTGAGTGATAACAGACAGGATTGTGTTTTGGAAGCATTAAACAAGATCCGAATTATTCTGCCCCAAGGGAGTGAGTATTGTTTAGTGAACTGAATATGTAGCTATGTTTGTCAACTATATAATTCTTCTGGAAGCCAACTATAGTGTAGATTGAGTATACGAAATTAAAGGTACTGTCGTCTGCAAAACTGTCTATAGGATTGAAAGTGAGAAATAGCAGATCATTAATAAATATAAGAAAGGGAATAGAAAGGAGAACAGAATCTTCCGGTACACCGGAATGAAATATAAAATGGTCGGGCGTAACCCGGTCCTATATAACTTGGATTGAAAGACGAAAGAGAAAACTTTCAATCTATTTTTCAAATCGTTTGTTTCATTTCCCTCAACTCCTTCCAACGAACCAAAACATTATTACTTTGTTATATCTTGACAGCAGCTAGTATTTCCTGTGGTACCTTTAGACTATACTGTCGTCTGAAAGTCTTGAGATGACAGAGAGCCAGGAGCACAGCTTGGCTGTCTGAGTAAACAAAGATGTTTGATTTCTTGGAGCCCCTCTTTAGGTTATCATTTAGCTCTGATCTCTATAACGTAAGCTTGCCGCCTTAAATATGGAAGGAGAGGAACAAATCTGACTTTTCTCATTAATAGTATATATATATACCCGGCGTTGTTTCGTTCTGATTCAAGTATTCGTTGAGGATAGGATGTGAAGATGACAGTGATCCTTGACAGGACATTCTTTGCATCTTATCAAGGTCCTTCTTGGTGTTTTCTTGGGCAACTTTTGTGACCACCAGAGATTTCTTCGGTAAAAAAGTATGCATCTGATTTCACCCTGAAATATCCATAAGTTCAGGCTCCTTTTCCTGGTTAAAAAAAATATCACCCCTTTTGGTTTTTTTAGGTTTACTGATAGTCTTATATTCCGTCAGCATCTAGTCAAAACTATAAAGGCGATTTGGGTAAAGTTGAGTCAAATTTACTTTTAATACAAATAACAATGTTATCAGCGTCTCACTGAGTAGGTTTAACAACTCATCCGCAAGTAAGAGCCATAGCAGTCGAGATAAGATTTTGACTTGTGTAATATTTGCTAAACACTAAAAACTAAGAGAGGAATTTACGAGTATTTTGAGGCAAGTGTAAACCGCCCTAAGACGACGATTTTTCTTTTCCACATCTAACACTTCTTCAAATAAAATAAAAACTAAATTTTAAGATTTGCTCAGCGACTTTTCACAAAGAAAAGCAGCAATAAGAGGATAAAATATTATGTTTCCACTTTTTCTACATTTTTCTCGTAAATTTATATAGAATTTCGTAATTTAAAAACAAGCCCATTATCCTTCCCATCAATTCCGAAAGACTTCTAAGTTAAATATAAATTTGCACACATATATTTCTTGAGCTCTATAGAGATATTTTTCAGAGGGGCAAGTCATATCAGCCCTTTCCTCACATATCACCAACAACCACTGCAATATGTAGTGTTCCTTACGGGTTTAAATCTTATAAACTTTATGTGTTCAAGAAAATAGCTTTCACGTTATCTTTAAGTGCAACGAATGCGAAAATGCTTCCTGTATGTATATATGTAAGTAACATACAACATTTCCCATTAAATGCAGCCACATAATATGTAACAGTGTACCTATATATATATGACATGATGAGGCCATATATGTATATAAGTCATAAAATTACATGACATGAACAGATTTTTCAATCTTCGTGGAGACTACATTGATTGCTGATATCAAAAATCTTTGCTTATTGAAATACTTGGACTATTATGAATTTAAATCACCTGCCTCGAAACCGCCATAAAAAAAAATTATTTAACCGGAAGTGCTTTATCTATCGAACCAAATATATTTGTAAAAAGTAGGCAACTGTCAGAAATCGTCATTTCCTATGTTCCTGTGGCGCTCTCATAGCCCCCATGGAGTTTTTAAGGGAGCACACGTGGAAAGCGCCTACCAAATAAACATAGGAAATTTGTAAAACAAAACACAACAACAATAATTATCGATTAGGCTATGTTGGTTTACAGGTTAGGGTTACAAATTATGACTGTCCCACGTCATACAAATACCGCTATTTTTAATGTCACCTGACTTCATGCCTAAGATATGAAAATTTTATTTCAATATCTATTTCTTAGCCTGAAATTAAATTTTCCTGAAACCAACTTTAGGGTAAATCTGTACAGTTATTAGAATAAAAAGCCTACAATTTTTTAGACTTTGTTTAGGCAATTCTTTAAATGTCGAGCTGATTCTGTATAAAATTAAGCTTATTTAAATATTTTAATTGAATCAAGTAGACACGCCTGTAGGTGAAATAGCAGCTTAATCATATTAAAGTGTCAAAACTATTAGACAATGATATAACTGCCAGGTACCTCTACCTATCAATATTATTTAAATTCCAAAATTCTGTCCTCTGATCAAGCTCAACCCTTATCATTTGGACCATTTCTAGATTTAGTAGAGACTGGCATAAATGATATTAAAAAGGACATTCATAATCTGACTTCTTCCAGTAAGGAAATGAAGAACACTATTAATGCTGTTGTTAACAACATAAATCCGCATAAGGACAAGTTGGACCCTCTACAATCACAAGACCAACTACATGTACCACCTCAGTCATTGCCACCTATTAACTCTCAGCAACAACTTCGATTGCAACAACAATTACTTAGAAGTCGCAATAGGAATACGAGACTGACTTGCGCCGTCAACTCCATTTTCATTTGTCTCCTGACTCTAAACAAACTTGCGATGACCTGGAGCACCATGAAAATTTGCTTCAAAACCTGCAGCGGAACGAAAATCATTCGCTGAAACTGCAGATGGTACAATCACAGATTGATCTTCATCAACAGCAGCAACTACAGCATCAGCAGCAACAGCAGCAACTACAGCATCAGCAGCATCAGCAGCAGCAACAACAACGACACCATAAACACCAAAGACAGCAACGAAAACCACGGGCATATGAACAGGGGCCGCGCCCTAACAAGCAGTATCAAAAGCCGGAGCAACAATTCCAGCTGCAGCAACAACATCTACAGCAGCCTCAGCGTCAGCAGCAGCATCAGCAGCAATTGCAGCAGCTACAGCAACCGCAGTTACAACGGCAACTACTGGATCATCATTCCTTACATTCTGCCGCACAGGAATTAGAATCCGTTGCTTCGTCTCAGGCTTTGGTTGCGGATAGTGCCCCCACCAACGATTCCTCGCCTGCAGTTGCAGATGCTGTTGAGTTGCGGCCAGCCAGGCTTCCCAAATGTGTTTTCGTCACTAGAGTACATCCTGACACCACTGAAGACGAAATTATTAAGCACATTTCATCACGTGTCGGCACTCCAAGCTCTTTGATTGCCTGCAAGAAGTTATCTACTCGACATGCTCACGAGAAACGCTCATTTTCTGCGTCCTTCAGGATTTTAGTTCCGGAAAATCTGTTTCAGGCGGTGCTTTCTACTGATATATGGCCCTGCAATTCCATTGTGAGTGAATTTATTCCTAAGGGACATTCCGGATCTTCTAGTATGGCAAAAAACTTGTTAGCGAAATCTCGGTCTACTACGCCAACGTAACTGGTCTTCGCTCTAAGACGACTCGCCTTTTTACAAGTTCGACGAATTCCTGTTTCGACGTGGTCTGCTTGACCGAGACATGGCTGTGCTGTTTCGCCGTGACCGCCATCGTCTGTCTCTGGATGCTCCTGTTGGAGGTGGAGTACTTTGTGCTGTTCGTCGCGACCTTCCTTGTTTCTTGGTTGACTTCGTTGATTCCGGTGATCTGGAGTTTATTTGTGTGGCTCTCAGGCTTTCACACAAAACCGTATATATTGCTACAGTTTATATCCCTCAATGCCCATCTGCTGATATATTTGATTTGTTGGCTTCATGTATAGATAGGCTTACTGAAGTTCTGGTGCCTGCCGATGAGTTGTTGCTTTTTGGTGATTTTAAACTGCCTAATGTGAGTTGGGTACACTCTCTGGACGATGAGGGCTTGCTATCCTCTTTTTTAGCGACTCCTCAACATGCCATATCTTTTATTGACAACATTATTTCTTTAGGCCTAATGCAGTCTAGCGGTGTGACTAATGACTCTGCAAAATCTCGTTAAGCGTTGTTTAACTCTTATGGTTCCTGAAACAAGTCATCATCCGGCACTACATACAGTTTTCTTTTTTTGATCCTGTAACTTCATCATCTAATGCTTGTATTAACTACGAGTATTGTTATAACTTTAAAAAAGCTGATTTTAATAAAATGAATGAATGGCCATCCGCTTGCGACTGGACCAGTGTTCTGGGTAAACGCAACATTGATAAAGCTGAGAGCTCTTTTTATGACATCCTATCTCTTTGTTTTACTCACTGTGTACCACTGTGTACTGTGATCAATGGCTCTTTGAAGCATCTTAAAAATTTGAGGAATAGGGCTTGGAGGAGGTTCTGTTCCTCAAGGAGCGATGCTGATTACGTAACTTAATCTAATTTGCGCACTCAGTAGATTTCATACTTGACTGATTCTTATAAAGATTATATACATAGAATGAGGTCGGCCTTGCGTACGGAACCTAAGCAATTTTGGAAGTTTGTGAACTCTAAGCGCTACTGTGATTGATACCCTTCATCGTTGCGTCTTGGAAACATAGATAGTGTTGATCACTTGGAGACTTCCAATCTTTTTGGTGACTTCTTTTAAACTGCCTTCTGTGATAACCACTGTGATATTAGTTATAACGATTTTATCCATTTGACGAAGCTTCCGATGACTTCTCTTCAACCTAAGGACCTGTTGTTCGATGAAGCGTCAGTCTTCAAGTACATTTCAAGCATAGCTAATAGTTTTTCTATTGGTCCGGATGGCGTTCCTTCCACGCTCATAAAACATTGTGCTACGTCCATCGTTTCTGTTTTGTGCTATTTATTTAATTTATCTTTAACCTGTGGTGTTTTTACTAAACATTCCTTTTCACAAGAAGGGTAATAAATGCGACATTACTAACTACAGACCCGTCGCTAAGTTATGTTGTATTGGTAAGATATTTGAAGCCATGGTTTGCGATGTTTTGTCGTTCCACTGCAAGACTTTCCTGCGCTCTTTTCAGCATGACTTTACGAAGGGTAAATCTACTACGACTAATTTGTTAGAGTTTACCAATTTCTGCATTTCTGCAATGAAAGCGGAAAGCAAGTTGATTGCATATTCACGGATTTTAGTAAAGCTTTTGACCGAATCAATCACAAAATCTTGATTCATAAGCTGACTCTTCTTGGTTTTCCTTCTGTTTTTGTCAATTGGCTTCATTCTTATTTAATAGATAATACTTCTGGTGTTCCTCAAGGCAGCCATCTCGGACCACGCCTTTTTATTATTTTCATTAATGACGGATCTCTGATTTTGACTAATTCAAGAATACTTTGCTATGCTGACGATGCCAAAATCTTCCGAATTTTTCCTAATGAAAACGAGTGTGGAATTCTAAATTTGGACTTAGACACCTTTCATAAATGGTGTGCTATTAACTGTCTTCCTCTCAACATCAACAAATAAGGAGGCCATTGAACTTCAGTTATACCTTAGATGGATGCTTATTATCTAGACTTGACAAAACCAAGGACTTGGGTGTCTTCCTTAATACACGTCTTTCCTTCGAGGATCATATTAATACAATCGTTGCCAGGGCTAATGCTACTCTGGGGTTTGTAAAGAGATGGTCAAAGGAGTTTAATGATCCATTCATAACGAAGGTCCTTTACTGCACATTCGTTAGACCTATTTTGGTGTATGCCAGTCCGGTCTGGCCTCCTTTTTATGCTGTATACATAAATCGTATTGAGGCTGTGTAGTGGAGATTCGTTCGTTTTGCTCTGTGTGGACTTCATTGGCATAACCCTATTATTTTACCTCCATATGTTGATAGGCTTAAACTCTTTCCATTGGATTCTCTTGAAAATAGGTGAAAAGCTTCCAGAGTTGTTTTTGCGTTTCAGTGTATACAGGGAGCGACAAATTCTCCTGAGCTCTTAAATACTTTCAATATATCTATTCCTGCGCGCTCCTTGTGGAACCACGACTTCCTCGTCGTTCCTCATCATAGTACGAACTATGGTTTTCACGAGCCGATTTCATCAATGTGTCGTCTCTTTAACAGCCAGTTTGATTGCATTGACTTGCATCTTTGAAAAAGTCAATTAAGAGATCAGCTTAGTTAAAGTTACTTTTCATTTTATTATTATTGTTTGTTCACTTTTGGTCATTATCATTGTTTACATATGTATAATTTTTTTTTTTTTTGTAAACTTAGTAGTCAGATCTTTGATGAAGTTCTAAATAAATAAATAAATAAATACTCAACAAATCTTACCTTAAGCTTGTCTAGCTGTCTTGCGTACGTGGTTACACAAGAAAATTTGTTGTCAGCTTGGCAAGCTGTCTTGTTTTGGCCCTTGAAAGCTTTTTGTATAAAATTTATCTTACTTTCTCAACAATGCACTTATGGCCCAGGGTTAAACTATACCTAAGTTAGATCTAACACGCAATTTAACCCCCATTAACTCATACCACTTTAAATCCAAGTTCCATAAATGCCTCAGCAGTACACTCATAATAAGGTTATTCAATTGTGTCATCCATAAAATGAAAATATTAATAAAAGTGAGGCCATACTAGAAGTCACCAACAGTCAGCCAAAAAAAAAAAAACATTTGAATTTGGTGTCAAGGATTGTTGGAGCATGAAATTTGGTACTTCAAAGGCTATAGAAGGCTAAGATATCTAAGTTTGGCATTCTTATGCCCCGAAGGATATCAAGCAAGCCGATATTAGACAAATTCTAGAATTCATTAAAATAGGATCGAGTTTAAACCACAATTATGGATTTCCATTACAGATTTGTGTGGTTTTAGTGGAAAAAGTCCATTAGATCCTGGAATATGTTATAATTATAAATAGAATCCTGTACTAATTCCATAGATAGCATGCAAAGCTTTAAGGGTGAGTTTTAATACAATAATATAAATCGCATAAGTTCTTATTCTTATTGCGTCTTTTACTGACTTCTTGTTCCAGGAAAAAATTTAATTACCATTCCCAATTACATACATTCGTATACATACATACACATATACATTTTCAATAAACACTAGCCAATTCCAATAAAACATTTTTCCAATAATTATAATATATTCAAAGTGTGGCAATTACTGTTGTTGCAAGGTACTAATCGAATCGTGAAATATTAAACGAGGTAAACACGTACAACAAGTTTTGTTTCTGCGCGTCACCCTTTGCTACACATTTACCTGTGGAGTTTGCTAATAAAATGGAAGTAGACCTCCATCAGGGGAAGATTACAACATTTTTCTTGTTGAGACATAAGAAAATATGCATGAAGTTTATAAGTGAAAGGTCAAGTGTAGAAAAATCCAGAAGACTTTCACATATATGTATACTTGTGCCGTAACTACATATAATTATTGGAATTGATTTCCAAAGCTAGTCCTTAAATTCTTAAACGAATTGTTTTTTTCCTTATTTTTATTTTCTTGTTTTTTTCCTTTTTTTTCTCCATTGAAGGTGGTTAGTATCTCATTGCCTCATGGGATGACATTGGAAAGATGTATTCAGGGACTGGTTAAAGTCGATTTGTATCTTGCCTAATTTTAGGAAAGGAAACATAAGCAAAAGAATTTTTTCTTCCTTTTTTTTTCTTCCTAGATAACCAGCAATAGATAAAATTAGAAGGAGTCTTGTATAAGATGTTTAGGATATGTCCACAAAAGAGCTATATTGAGAGAGCATAATTGAGCAGCAAAGGCACTCTGGACTAGGTATAAAAAAAGAAAATATAGAGAGCTTGCAAATTATAGGGTCTGATTAAATGTGATCTATTCATTGCGAGAATTAACGTTCATACAATAATTCCCACATGAAAGGAGAAGGTATGTATACCTAGTAAGAGTATAAAAAATTTAATGAATTAAGTAGTAAGAAGGACTTTCTGCATTACTTTTTGTTGGTTAAAATTTTTATTTCCGAGTACGGAGGATATAATCAAATTTGTTTTCCTCCCATTCTTTGTTCTAGCCTTATGAGAGCAGATTTAGGATTTCACTTACCTTATCATACATCGATTTACAATATTTGAGCCCGGTTAAAAATCTTCATCCGGGATTCAATTCTTCTCTGTTTAAGAACATTAAAAACCTAGTAAGCTATAAATGAACTTAAAGTCTAGACAGGCAGTGTTAATAAATAGTAAGATGAAATATCGATAAAAAAGACTTGGTGCACAATTTATCTAGAGATTCAGTTGATGGATTAGCAGATTTAGGAAACGAGAGAAAGTTAGTAATAGAGAAGCGAATTTGTATTTTCATGTTGTGTGAATTATTTTCCAATTTGAAATGTATTGTTAGCTACTTCCTTAAAGACAAATGTATTGCTAGTAAATTACTAAAATAAAAAGTAGAAGAAAAGTTAGAAAATTGTTTTAAAATGGGTTACTACAAGGCCGTATATATAGATCATGATTGGGAGAGGTTTCATTAGTAGGCTAATATCCTGCAAAGACGAAAAAATAACAGAGAATTAATGTGAACTCAATAATCGGAATTTTAAATAAAATTAATATAATTAATTTATTAAACATATAATTTGTGCTGACATCCCAATTGAATGGAAAAATTCGACTCATCTATAAGTGCTATATTTAGATAATTGAGTTCACGATAATTCTCAATTAATATTCCGTAGGTCTGCAGTATAAGGCTTCCGAAATTTACACTTTCTATAAAAAGGAAAAAATGCAAAATAAAATTATTTTTTTTCCTCCTACTTGGAAGTGAGAAGGTACTACATTCATTCTAATTTTAACATTTCGATGAACGATTTTATTGTCGGGGTCAAGAAAGCAATTTACAAAAATTTATAAAAAAAAAAACCAAGTAAAATAGCTAGAATAGGTTTAAGACCAATTCTTAGGATACCCTAGATGAATGACCGTAGATAATTTCGTATATGGAAATCTCTCTGTGCATGTTTAATTGTTAAAGTGATTTTACGCATTTACTTCTAGAACGGTTCGTCGGACAGTAAAAATTATTGTAATCAATTTTATAGCATATCATATAATGCAGAACTTTTCAGTACAATAAAAAACTGATAATTTTCACAGCATACGTAAAAGACTTAAATTTTTATATGGCAATACCAAGAAGGGGTTACCCCATTTTAGAAATTATATTTACTATTTTTATGAAAACGCCATGTACAAAATATTGAAAAACGAAATATTTGTATGACAACCGCACGACGATTAGAAATTATTAGAAATTTTACACACGGGCTTCAAAATCAAAAAGTAAAATTAAGTTCGAGACAAATCGATCACCTCCGTATAAAAAATTTCTAATTTCTCACTAAGTATACGCGTTCTCGGGTATCGTGCACGTACGCAAAGTTAGCACCGCAGCTATGCCTGATATAGTTCGGAACTATCTCATAATTTGTCGTTAATTTGTCGTTAATTTGTCATGAAATCCATAAATTTATCGTGTGCTTTTATCTAAAGGAAATTGGATGTGGTGCCAAGTTGACGTCAAGTTAGCGCCGCAACTCACTGGAACTTGGCCAAAACTTATCGGATTGGAAAATTATACATCATGGAATTTGTCGTTAATTTATCATGAAATCCATAAATTTGTCGTGTACTTTTTTCTAAAGAAAACTGGATGTGGTGCTAACTTGACGTCAATTTAACACCACAGTTTTATGACAAATTAACGACAAGTACCAAGATGTATAATTTTCCAAACCGATAAGGTTTGGCGGAGTTCCAGTGAATTGGGGTGCTAACTTGTTCATCAACTTGGCCCCATATCCAGTATCCTTTAGATAAAAGGACACGACAAATTTATGGTTTTCACGACAAATTAACGACAAATTCCAAGATGTGAAATTTTCCAATCCGATAAGGTTTGGTCGAGTTCCAGTGATTTGGGGTGTTAACTTGTTCGTCAGCTTGGCACCACATACAGTTTCCTTTAGATAAAACGACACAACATTTTTATGCATTTCATGACAAATTAACGACAAATTCTTAGATGTATAATTTTCCAATCCGATAAGATTTGGCCGAGTTCCAGTGAGTTGCGGTACTAGCTTGACGTCAACTTAGCACCACATCCAGTTTCTTTAGAAAACAGGACACGGCAAATTTATGGTTTTTATGACAAATTAGCGACAAATACCAAGATGTATAATTTTCCAAACCGAAAAGGTTTGGCCGAGTTCCAGTGAATTGGGGTGCTAGCTTGTTCATCAACTTGGCCCCATATCCAGTATCCTTTAGATAAAAGGACACGACAAATTTATGGTTTTCACGACAAATTAACGACAAATTCCAAGATGTGAAATTTTCCAATCCGATAAGGTTTGGCCGAGTTCCAGTGACTTGGGGTGCTAACTTGTTCGTCAGCTTGGCACCACATACAGTTTCCTTTAGATAAAAGGACACAACATTTTTATGCATTTTATGACAAATTAACGACAAATATCAAGATGTATAATTTTCCAATCCGATAAGTTTTGGCCGAGTTCCAGTAAGCGGCGGTGCTAACGTAACGTCAACTTGGCATCACATCCAGTTTCCTTTAGAAAAAAGGACACGACACATTTATGGTTTTCACGACAAATTAACGACAAATTCTAAGATGTGAAACTTTCCAATCCGATAAGGTTTGGCCGAGTTCCAGTAATTTGGGGTGCTAACTTGTTCGTCAACTTAGCACCACACCCAGTTTCATTCAGAGAAAAGGACACGATAAATTTATGGTTTTCACGACAAATTAACGACAAACTATGAGATAGTTCCGAACTATGTCAGGCGAAGTTGCGTTGCTAACTTTACGTACGTGTATCGTGCGCACAGACGGATATGCAAAAATCAAAATAACTTTTAATATTTTGCGTAGGTGTCCAATCCATTTTGCTCTACCAACATTTTTTCTGCGCGTTACAAACGGAAAGGCAAACTTAGTATACCGTATGATTGCATCTAGCCGTACAAAAATATTTTGTTTTTTAGGGTATTTTAGATGTAACTATGTAATTATGTAAATAATGTTTTAATCAGTTCAAATAAAACCATGGGGCGCTCATGGGAAATATCAGTTAGCATGTTTTAATTAGTTGTTATTTTAACGATGAAAAGCAAATTAGACTAAAGGAGGATTTACATTATGATGGCAATATGGCATGCATTTTTTCCAGATACTGTGAGTGAGGAAGATAGCTTATGGAAATCTACATAAATGCTACCAAAGCAATCACTTCAATACCTCACACACAGAGCCGGACTGGAAGGACGGGCGATCGGACGCAGCCCGATGGTCCGGTGCTCTTTGGGCCGATGATCTTTGGGTTAATCGCGACCACACGTATTTACCATGTACTCTGGTTGAACATTGCGGCTGTGGTGGGAGTGCTATGAGATGAAAACACTCAGAAGAAATAGCATTTTATATGGCAAATTTGGCATTTTTTTAGAATAACAATAGCATTCACGTTTTTTATAAAAATAATAAAAGTAGAGATTACTCTTAAGGACTTTTTACCGGGGAAATTTGTTCAAGAAGGAATTTTTTTAGATTCTCCGGTATATAGCAAAAGCTAAAAATGTTTTTAATTTGTTAATCTATCACACAACCCATTATATTTTTGGTGGCAAGTTTCAAGTGTCTTGGTGTAACTCATCAACAGGTCCCCAAATAGCGAAATTGAGTGACTTGAAAAACAAATGAAAAAATAGAATAAAGAAAAGAAATGAAAAAATGAAAAAGATTGAAAAAAAAACAAGCTGTACCGATGAGTGTAAGGTTTTCTGCTAACACGAAACGCTTCTTCTTCTTCCTTTTTCTTTTTTTTTCAGCCCACTGCGGGCGTATACAGGTTCCATTCGTTTCGAATGAATCTGTTTTTTTTTTTCCATTTTTCTTAATATTTTTGATTTTTTTTATTTCTTTTCCTTATTCTATTTTTTCATTTGTTTTTCAAGTCACTCAATTTCGCTATTTCGGACCTGTTGATGAGTCACACCAAGACTTGAAACTTGCCACCAAAAATATAATGGGTTATGTGATGAAATAACAGATTAAAAGTATTTTTTAGCTTTTGCAACATATATACCGGAGAATCTAAAAAAATTCCTTCTTGAACAAATATAAATATAATGCAAATTATTTAGCATTATACCACATTTTCATTTCAAAACCCGTATTGACAAATGTATTTCTTTATCAAAAGGGTTCTATAAGGCTTTCAAAGCGTTGCTATACCTATGAGCACTTTTAAAAAAAAATTCGAAATTTAAAAAGGAAATATATACACAAAAACTCTGTTAAGTTTTGGTGTTATTTTCGAACTTTTTGTAGTAGAGTTACATATGTACATGTATATGGTCAGTGAGCAAAATTATTACAGTCAACCTTTACTTGTGCTAGTGTTACTAATAAGATACGGTATTACTGTCAGTATCTACCAGCCACAAAAGTAAAACTTATACAGGCTGAAATCAAAATAGTTTTGATTTCTGCATTGAAATTGGCACCATCGCGTCGTCCGTTAGTTCGACCTAAATTATTGCCACTGTTTAGCAGTTTAGCAAATTAAAGAAAGTACTCAAGTATTAGAAAAAGTCGGAATTTTTTCACATTTGATGAAGCAGTGGCATTGTTTCTGTTCCTATATTTGGATATATATAAGTGGTGGATCGATTGAGTTTCTAATCACATCACTTCTTTCCTCAGTTCATTCACGCAGAACCGTGACGACTCGTACTTAACGTACACATTTACGCCCATGATCTATAAAATTGTCAACATAGCCAAACTTAACTATATCTATCCTGAGATGGTCTATCAGCTGACTGTACAAAGTTTAACAACAATTAACTACGAAAATAAGGAATACGTACAAAAGAATAGTAAGTAATATTTATTGCACATAACATTTTATTAGTTGTTATTAATTATTTGCAAGTAACGTACATTTAAAAACATTGAGGTGAATCATAGATATGTAATTGCAAGATTTTGTAGATAGACTTTTCTAGCTTTTATCGCCGCGAAATAGTTTTATAATATTAATATTGTTGTATCTAGATGCGGCAGTAAAATTATACACGCTATTACTTGTTTGGTTACTTCAGTATTAATTTATTATATATTATAGTAGACTAATACAAACAAAGCTATTCTAGTTCGGTACGGCTGGGATGACTGTATGTAAGTGACAAGTTATTAGTAAAATGTCTTTGACAATCCGAGTTCGAACTTAAGCCTACGTTCGCAATTATATTCGGTATGCAATTATTGATCAAATATAATAATATATTTGAAATTCAAAATGCTTGTCATTACTTTTTCTATGGACAAAACAGCTACATTCGACAATGTAACTTGATCCATTGTAGATCGGAGGTAATTTTTTATTAACTTTAATTTAGCTAAAACTTTGTTTACATAAAGCTATCGACATTGGCAATATCAGAAAAAACTCGCACTCTTTCAACATTTATATAAGATTCTGGAAGACCACAGTAGTCAATTGATTGAAAAAAATCCAAAAAACGATTTTTCTCAATGTATCGGCGTCTATTTAGCTGTAAAGACTGTCGGAATGGGAAGCCAAAATCTTCCGAAAGTGTTAAAAAAATGTTGTGCTGCCATGTCATCAAGAATAAAAGAAGACAAATTCATTGGAAAATTAGTGTACGAAACTTTTGTTTTGTTGACTATACTGACGTCATCATCTTGTGATTCAAAAAGTTCGATTGGCTTCTTTTTTCTTAATCTTGTTTCCTTAACGTTTACTTGTATACCCCTATCTTCAGCAAATTTTGTAGGGACTATTAAAAATTTCTGCCATGTCAGAATTACGAGCCAACATCAAGCGGGTAAATTAAATTAAGAACAAAAAAGTTCTTTGATAACTCAAAAATTTATATTTGTCAAATGCAATGTTATATTTTTCCCCCACAGTAAAATTTTTTTAAACGGTTCTCCTAAGCTACAGCGTCTGAGACAAGTGCCTCACTTGTTTCATTCTTATAAAAAAAAAGTCATTTTTGAGGAACCCAAAACGGATGGTTTGTAATCATTTGTCCGGACCGGTTACAGACTTAGTCCGGCCCTGCTCACAACGTACACTCCCCATTAATTTTTATGGCAAATGTCGCAAACTGTCAAAGAGTCAAATTGTCAAAATGGAATATCTATTTCCAAATCATCTGAAATAAGTTTCGAAAAAGACCACTGCAACGATTCTGTGGATGCACTGCTAGCTGTTTCTAGTCGAGGGACTGCGTTCGAAATAATTTTATCTTTTCCATAAAAAAAATATTTAAAAACTTTCAGTTTCAACAAAATTTAATTACAAATTAAAAAACGTATTTTTTTCCTTTTTCTCATTTTGTAAGATAATTTAAAAAATATAATATAAAATTATAGGAAAACATATACATTCAAAAAAACGAGGTCTTGGAAAAATGCAGAAGGCGTTTGCTTCTTTCGTCACTCAAAATAAATTTCCGTATACTATCCGAACTATCTCCTTCTTTAATATCTGGAAAAAATACATCCCATCATAATGTAAATCCTGCTCTAGATTTGATATTCCGTTTAAAATGTAATCAAAAATTAAAATATATATATACAGGGTGTTTCACACTAGGAGTTCAGTAGAGCAGGGGAGGTGATAGTACTCACCTAGATGATCCTAGATGATGAGGGAAGGGGCAAATTCAACCGTTTCAGGAGTTAGGAGGGGATTAAGAAAGAAAGCTAGTTTTTTTCACAAGACACCCTGTATCTTAAAAACTACAAGGCGTACGCCTCTCCCTATCAAGAATTATGGTTGTCTAAACTAAAAATTCCGGATTTTCCTACCTTTTTTTTTAATTTAACCTCTATTATTTTTGCAAAAAGGTCGTCGTTAGCATAACCTTTTTTTTATAAAAACTATTACTGTCGACTTTCCTTCTTTTAATTTGATGTATTACACCCAATGTGCTATCTGACGCCCTTTAAGAGTTATTAGCTCAAAACGTATTCTCAAACTTATTTGCAAACCTATTCTCAACGATAATGGTTGATATGCCCCCCCCCCCCCTCCTGCAAAATAATTGTTGGGACCGGTTAGGTGAGTACTATCACCCTCCTAGTGGGGAAACACCCTGTATACATATGTATATACATACTGTACTGTTTTTTTCGCTATTTTGCATACGTTTTTCCTAACTTTGCTTTACCTGAAGAAAAATATATTATGACAAAATCAATTGATGTGAGCCGCTACATACATATAAAGAATTGTGGGTAAAAATTTGACTTATCACATTAACAAAGGTATAGGCTACAACGAGGGGGGGGGGGATTTGAACCCCTCAAACCCACCCCATATATACAGCCATGGTGTTACAGATTAGAGGTATAAGCAGTATATGATCAGGGACCGAACAGCAGGAATATTATTGTCTGTTGGGAATTACAAAAGAAATTCGATAATTTAACTAGAAAGGAAAAAGGTTGTAGTATCTACTATAAGTTGGTCCACATTTGATAAAATCTGTAAGAAATCTGATCAAGGGTTGTGATATTGTTTGAGAAACAATATGGCATCACAATAACAAGGAAGTATATAATTTATTTCAAAAGGGTGAGAAATTCAGAATGTATTCGAAATTAAAACGGAAGCATATTTGATAAAATGAATGTAAATTTAGCTAGACAAACTATAAGTTCAAGAGTTGGGGATGCCATAGAAGCTTGTATTGGAAACAAATATTTTACAAAATCTATGGAAAGCAAAAGTCTACCGAGGCGCGGTATTTTTGGTAATATATACAATGAACAACTGCTTAATTGAAAAAACTGGAAAGAAAAAATCCATACGGATAATCTTCAAAAAAACCAATATACCTTATAATCCACACTCTGGATTTAGAAACAAAAATTGTTGGAAAGTGCATTCAAAAAACTAAAGAGAAGTTCTGTGACTGATTTGCTGAAGAAAATTTATGAAGGGTACAGAGAAAGAACGAGGTAAGTCACATTTACTTGAATATAAGTTATTTAATGTTAAAAGTGTCAAAACCTGTTATTCGAGCTGTAAAAACAATTTAAGTGAATTTTTACAAAATTTTCGAACAAAAGAAAAATTTAACAAAAAAGTTTGTTCACAATAAACAAAATTTAAAGTGTTTCAACGAAAGTACATTTTATAAAAGGAAAATTCAATGTAAGTCCAAAAGAACAGTGTTTAAGTGCTTTTCAGGCGATAGTTAAATTGGTCCTTTTTATTTATGATCTCGACTGTTGTCAGAATGAGGTAGTCCTTCGAAAAATGTCTGCGCCACATCCATATAATTATTTTAAAGCCTGCAAATCGTTGTATTTTACAGGAGATATCGGCATGATTTCCTCATATAAGTTTGCCGGTGTACTACTGACAATTTCTGTTAAAGATTTTTTATTTCTTACGATAAAAATCTACCATGGACCATTATACGATTTTCTTAGCTGTATTGACGTAGGATAATCCTTAGAAATTAATAATTTAGAGATTGACCGAGATGTGAAATCGGCCTTTCTTTAATAAAAATTGCTGTAATCCTTTGTTCAGGCTTTAAAATTGTTTTTTTTTTTTTTTTTTACATTCAATTACAGTGAATGGTAATGGCTTATAGCGTGAAGCTATAACATGATCGCGCTATTCCTTTGGAAGCGAACATTTCGTTTTATTTGCTGCATATTTTTGTGTAGCTATGGTCACGAATAAGAAAAGAAAACTCTAATAGAACCCTAACGATTTATTACATGAACCAAATAATGCAAAAATCAAATAGACTTTATTGTTGTCATTCAAAATTTGGACTTAGCGGATTTTTGGTGTCGCAGGTGAGGATTATATTTCATGATCTACAGAAAAAATATCAGAAACATTTTATGGTGCGAAAGTGATGGCATACGCCAAAAAAGCCACGCAAAAATTTGTATAACTTCCGTCATACCACGATAGCTCGAGAACGCTTCCACTTCGAGTACAGAAATCTTGCACACGGGCACTGCCTAAGAACGCGTAGGCGTAGAGAGCTGAAATTTGGTACAAAGTGTAGGGTTGAGTAGAGTTGAGTAGAGTTGAGTAGGATTGAGTGGGGCTGAGTAGGGTTGAGTAGAGTTAAGTAGGGCTAAGTAGGGTTGCGTAGAGTTTAGTATAGTTGACTAGAGTTGAGTAGCGTTGAGTAGAGTAGAGGGCAGTTGAGTAGAGTTGAGTAGAGTTGAATAGAGTTGAGTAGGGGTTGAGTAGAATTGAGTGGGGTGGAGTAGGTTTGAGCAGAGTTGAGTAGAGCTGAGAAGAGTTGACTAGAGTTGACTAGAGTTGACTAGAGTTGAGTAGAGTTGCGTAGAGTTGACTTGAGTTGAGTGCAGTTGAGTAAGTATGGTTGATCAGAGTTGAGTGGGGTTGAGTAGGGTTAAGTAGGGTAGAGTAGAGTTGAGTATAGTTGAGTAATGTTGGGTATAACTTCCGTCATACCACGATAGCTCGAGAACGCTTCCACTTAGAGTACAGAAATCTTGCGGACTGCCTCAGAACGCGTAGACGTAGAGAGCTGAAATTTGGTACAAAGTGTAGGGTTGAGTAGGGTTGAGTAGAGTTGAGTATGGTTGAGTAGAGTTTCATAGAAATGGTCAGTACTGATAAAAGAGTAGACTAAATCTGGAAGCTCCTTCTTGGTGCTGCCATACAAAACTTTTGTTTTTCACTGTACAAGGTGTTCCAGACTAATATGACTATATTTTGCCACATTATTTCTCTCGTCCAGACAAGCAAAAAATTGTATGGCAGGGGGGCAGAATGTCACCTTGTGCAGTTACAGGGTGATTATTTAAATATTCTATTTTATTCATTAAACAATCTATATATTCAAAAATATGGTCTAATTTAAGACGGAATTGTATGCAGAAGTTCACGACCTTTCAAAAGACTTCTTAACTATGCCCGTAACCCTCCCCACCACTGAGTTATGACGCTTCAAATTTAAAATTGTGGTTGTTTTTTTTTACATTTTTCGGTTTTTTTTTCATAAATACCCCCACTAACGTACACCTTCTTTACAAAATTTTGAAAGCCCAGAGTCTCTTCTATAATTTGACCTAGTATACTTATGTTGTATCTGTGACGGTTAAGCAGTTTTTAGCTCTTATTCAGGTCACAGATAATTTGTTCCATTAGTGACTGAAAACACGTCAAAACACAAGTATCGTCTAATTTTGGTATGACTTGCAACAGAGTAAGAGCTAATAACTTTTTAACGGCTACAGTTAGTAAAAAGGGTGTTGTAAGTTAAATTCACGAGGAGACTCTAGGCTTTCTAAATGTTGTAAAAGAAGGGAACTTAGTGGGGGTATTTAAAAAAGAAAAACAGAAAAAAAAACCGACATTTCAAATTTGAAGCGTCAAAACTCTGGTGTGGTGGTGGTTACAGGGGTAGTTGAGTCGTTTGAAAGGCCATGAAGTTCTGTATACAATTTTGTCTTCAAATAAACCGTACAGGGTGTATTTTTGAATATATAGGGTGTTTATTGAAAAAAGATAATATTTTACTAATCACCTTGTAACTCGACATGGTGACATTTGCCCTCCCTCGGCATTCAATTTTTATTTGGCTGCATGAGTGGAATCATTTTGCAAAATATAGTTATATAAGTCTGGGACATCCTGTATATCTGAACACTGAATGAGAACGCGTCGTCGTGCAACGCTGAAATTTTGCATACGGCGTTTTCATAAAAATTTCTAATACAAGTTTGAAAATCGGCAGCCATTTCTTGGTTTTATAGGGCAACACCAACAAAGGGTTGTCTCATTTATTTAATTTTTGAAGTTTTTTTATCCTTTTTTGTGAGAACGCTTTGTGCGAAATTTCAGAGTTGTACGTCGACGCGTTCGCAGACAGCGTTCAAATATATATGTAGTGAAAACCCAAAGTAGAGTATGGCAGTACCACCGGGGGTGGCCCGGTTCAGTCTATCTTTGAACTATTTTTTGCCATTGCTATGCAAATACCTTGTACCAAATTTCAATTTTTGTATAGAAACCTTACGAAGGAGTTGCCCGTTTGATTCTATTTTCGAACCTAAATTTACTTTTTTCTAATGAAGCTCATGTGCAAAATTTCTGTACTCTAAGTGGAAGCGTTCTCTAGGATGACGGAAGTTATATACATTTTTCCGTGTTTTTGTTGGCGTCTGCCATCACTTTCTCACCATAAAATGTGTCTGCCATTTTTACCATTGATCATGAAATATAACTCTCAACTAGCCATACCAAAAATCACCGTTCATACAATCACGTAAGTTAACCGGTATTTTAAGGCCTTCGAGGCCATCTCGCAGCACCCTCCACCACTGGTAGCCAGGCAGACTTTCGAATAAGTTATCAACAATGTTAAGAAAGTATGACCCTTTCAACGGTATCATTATCTTAATTTAGACAAAAACGTGACTTACCTTGTTGTTTCTCTGTACCCTTCATGTGTTTTGAGCATCGAATGACAATTCTAAACTATCTTATTAAGGTCCGTCGCAGAAAAAAATTCTTATGGACTATTAGAAATACAAGGGGATTTTGAAAGTACATAACTCATTCCAGATAACCAAATCATATGGAATAATTGATTTCAGATTACAGCTATTCCCAGCAATTACCTATGGGCCAGGGATACTTTCAGAGTTTGTATGGAATACGAAACTACCCTTATTTTATTGCTTGGTATTTTTTTTCAACTAGGTAATTGTTATTACTAGACATATGGTCTTTTTCAGGCTTTCATTAGCCACTACATAGGCTCTCCTGAAAAGAAAGTTCTTGAAAAGTAATTTTTTTGTGGCATTCATTTGGTATAGGTTCCGCCATTACAACGGTAGCCCGTTATTAAAAAAATTTTAATGATAGGACTTAAATTTTTGAAATCAAAATGCTTTGAGGAAAGTTGAGTATGTGTGTATGGATAAAACTAACAAAAAATTAAATAAGTAAAAAACGATTTTTCAAACGAAACTGAGGCCAAGCCGCATAAAAAAGTAGAAAATAAAGTTTTCTTCACACACAGAGGTGGACTCAGATTTTTTTATTGGGACATTTCTCTTGAATATTCTTTCTCTTCATGAATCAAATCACTTATTACCTCTGATTGATCATACTGAAATATATCGGTGATTGTCAGCGAAAAAGTCTGAGTCCACCTCTGTTTGTGAAGAAAAGTTTATTTTCTACATTTTCATGCGGCTTAGCCTCAGTTTTGTTTGAAAACTCGTTTTTTACTTATTTCATTTTCTGCCTTTTTCACGTTAACTAAATTGTTATTACGTGCTGTATGGAAATATTTTAAAACAGTTTTATGACGGCTGAAAAGGCAGTGATTTACTGAATTTTACCGATTTTCCATGTTTTCCATAGACTTTTCCTATTACTATGATATTTTTTTTAAAAATTTACATGAATTTTCCTCGATTTTTCATGCAAGTTTTCATGATTGTTGAAGACAAAGTATTGATGCCAGTAGGACGGAAAAAAAATGATTCCGCATAGCTTATAAAACTTTTTTGTGGGGAAATTTTCCGGAAAAGTCGGCAAATTCCGGAAATTTTCGGAAAAATTTCCAGAAAAATTGGCAAATTCTGCATTTTTCCTGAAACAGATTTATCACTTATCAAATCGATGAAAATTTTCCGATGATTTTTCCGCTTTTCCGGGATTTCCATGGAGTTTTCCACAAAAGCAACTTTATGCAACTCATTTCGCTCTACAACTTTGTCTTAGGTTGCAAAACGCTCAAACGCTTCTTTGGTCGGAAAAATTCCGGAATAGCGTTATACATGAATTTTCCTTGATTTTTTCTGCAAGTTTTCATCATTGTCGGAGAGAAAGTCATGATACCAGTTGATAGGGAGCTAGATCCTGCATAATTTATAAAACATTTTTATCGGAAAATTTTCCGGAAAAGTCGGAAAATTCCGGAAATTTTTTTCGGAAAAATCGGAAAACTCTGCATTTTTCCCGAAACGGATTTATCACTAATCAAATTAGTACCAAA
Organism: Dioctria linearis; assembly: GCA_963930735.1. NCBI lineage: Eukaryota > Metazoa > Arthropoda > Insecta > Diptera > Asilidae > Dioctria > Dioctria linearis. The sequence goes on from OZ005741.1 coordinate 67,109,561, forward strand.
TTTTCAAATAATTTTTCCCGATTTTCGGGGTTTTCCATAGAAATTTCCGGTTCAAATTTTGATAGATTCAATTGTCACGCGACATGAACCTGTGTGCCAAATTTCAGCTCGCTGTGTGACGAAAAGTGGGTTTACGAGAATGTCGAAAATAGTAAAAAAGAAGTATATAAATAAATAGACAGACAAATTCCTGTACGAGTTAAAGATCGAATATTTTTCTGTTTATTTTGAAAAATTCTAATTATTTACTATAATGATTACGGAATTTAAGTCAATAATGTTGTTAACTATGGTAAGGGCAGAATTTTTTTTTATGTACATATTTTGCATACAATTAGGTGGTTTTAATTCATTGCATCACCGTCAGATGGAGTGAAGCGCTTTTGGAAAGCTTTCATTTCATGATCAGAAAGTGTACCTATGCCGCCATTTTTTGCATCAGGCACATATGTGTAGATTTCGTGGAATATTTTAGTTTTTATCATTGGTAATTTCTTATTTTTGTTTACGAGGTTAGGAATTTTTTGGCAAATCTATTCTGGTTATAGGTAACGAATTGTGAGTAACTAATATTTATAATGGGATGTGTTTGTAAATTCGGTCCAATAATTATGGAATAAAGAAGAAACTGAATATTGCTAGATGTGTAAATTTGTGTATATGATATGGAAATAATTCTATTAGGCTAGTTAGTACTTTTGTGATGCGATCCATTTATGATCGAGATACGAGTTTTTTGAAATTTGAAAAATTTTGCAAATTCTGATTTATTTTTAAAAATTTATATCTCAGACTGTGTTCCTCGCATGTTAATGACAAAAATGTTATTTATTTCGGAAGTTTCCGAGAAAAACTAATCAAGTTTCCTTTTCTGATAATTTGCTTTCAAGGATAATTGATATTTCCGTTATGCTTGAATATCTGAAAATGTGCAGTCTCAATTTTTTTTTAACCCCTAATAAGTTTTAGATAAGCTGTAGAAAGGGAATTAACTGTGAAGGAAAATTGAAGAAGTGTGGGGAGTTGTCAGATTATAACTGTGGGATCGGTAAATAAGTAGGATGAAGTATGCCAATATATACCTTGGGGTGTCAAGATAGCACTTTTCTGGAAACTTGTCTCCCTACATTCGATGCGTCCCTGTCAAAGATAAGATCAAACTTAAGCACTGATTCTAAAGACAACACTTCATCCTTTCTAACATAGTACATGTTACAAGTGAAAGGGTTTTCTCAGTTTGATATACAAGGTGTCCCTTTCTGTGTTTTTTGCACTTTCTCTTAAACATGTTCAGCGGAAATGGCTTTATAAGTTCAATAAGTGCCAGAAAGTAGGCAATTAACTTTAGGAAAAGACGTTTTTCGGCCATTTTCGCTGAATATGCTTAAGAAAAAGTTGTTGTGTACAAAAATTTCATTGAATACACAGTACCTGCGGATAGCTGAAAAAGACCTTGGGATAGGAATTCAACACATAATTCAAGGTTCCACAAGCCCGCTTAAAGCCATGGCTCGCTTATCTTTTGGACGTGTAGGAAAATCGCATCAGCAACTTTAATAAAAATTAGAAAAGAAGCCCCACTACAAATCTGAGCTTCAGTAAGATTTGTCGAAAGCACAGTATGTACGTATGTACAAAGTACGTACATACATATATGTCGAGCACATTAATTTCACACAGTGAAGACTGAAACGATCGAGGATTCACCCAAAAAAGCTTTCATCAGCACATTGTCGCGAGCTGCATGCATTTTGGATGCACCAATGTATGCACCAAAGTCAAGGCTTGATATTTATGAAAATATCAAATTACACTTCAAGCCATCGTCCGCCGCGATAATTCTGGACAGGTTCAAACATATCCAGGGAAAATAATTTTCTGAACGAATAGCCTAAATAATTAAAAGAAAAGTCTCAAGACAGTTGGTTTTTAAGTTCGACGAGACAAGTACGCGCGAATCGGTTGGGTACTGGCTATTGTAAATTGTAATAAAATGTATAGGGAGTTCGTGTTAAAAGTAGATAACCTAAGGAATTGTGATAGAAACGTAGTTATTAAAATAAAAAGTATAAAAAGAAATATAAACTGAAAACCTGTGTTCTAATTGTGAAAATTCCGCACCAAATTGAGGTGGTGAATCCAAGTGACATCGTAGATGGTAAGGTGTTAGTCAGTAAACGCGTTACTTTGATACCCGAAGTATGTGTATATAAAGGAAAAAGGGATAAGGCCTACATAGGTTACGACACCTGAAGTGCCCAGTGTCAGTGATTACACCCTGTTGGGAATAAATATATAACAAAGTGCAAAAAACGTAGAAAGGGTTACATTTTTGGTACAGAGTCTGATTACTAAGCCCGCCGTAGGCGTTTGCAACCTCTAGTACGGGTCTCTCATCAAAGTGGATGTTTATAGGAAGCATCAGCAGAGCTGGGCGAATCTGAGTACGTGCAGTTGCACGAAACTGATTGTTGATGGGCGCAATGGGAATATCTCCGATTTTGTCATGGGGCTCAGAAGGAAACAATGTAGAACTGAGGTTGGCTTCATCACCGGCCACAGCTCGTTTCGCACTCACCTAACATGGATGGAAGTTGTCGACAGCCCTGAGTGTCTGTCCTGCCTGGAAAGAGAACCTGAGACAACCGAAAACTTTTTGTGTGCATGTCCGGCCTTGGCCCGGAGTAGTCTGGATACTAGGTCCTGCCTTTACATCTGTAGATGAGTTGAAAGACCCTTTTTCACCAAGAGCTGATGCACTTCATTAAGAGGGCAGCAAGGTTTTGGTGATAGGGTTTCTGGCAGGATAGCACAATGGGCCGCTCTGGCCTCCGTGATTGGCATGGGATCTCCTGTCGGCATCTCCCACGAAAAAAAACTAAAACTTTATACTAGAGCTGGGCAGTTCACCTGAATTTGGGATAGGGAACCACAATAATAATATGCTTGCCGTCAGTAGCGCCGATGCAGTGTATGCAATTGTATGCTTATGATATCTTATCCCATTCTGTTGCATTTGAAGGTACGAAGTATTTCGGTGAAAATTCACCCCAAAGAGCTTCAAAGGCTCCTAATGCTATTTGGACAAATGTTGACAATCCCGTCTTAAATTCCTAAGCGTAAATGCTTTTGGGACCACCATATGCCAGATATCTGTAAAATTATATGCTGGTGTAGCTTATACCACTTATTATTAGTAAATATTACTTACATATATTTTGCGGCTAAACTGTACTATGATAAAATTGGTTTGCAGATTGAGCGCTTTTCTAAGCGCTCACGCAGCATTACTAAGAGGCATTGCCGTCTTTATGTACGAGGCCGTGACATCAAATTCTTTGAATGTATTCGAGTAGTATAATTTCGTACTTTTGCAAGTAAAAAAAAAAACAAAAAAACAAAACAAAACAAAATTGCTTTGTGTCATGGCCTGGAACATAAAGCAATGTAGGAGGGCATATGCGTGGCTTTAAAAAACATTCCGGGATCCTTTTGTCGCGTTTCTTTGAATGAAATTTCAAAAAATCTTAACCTATCCCGATCTTTATTGATTTGACGGACCCACAATTTTTCTTTTTTTGTGTTTTCTTTATGCTTTGCAATTTTGAGTTAGCTGCATAAGCTATAATGCTATACTTAATGGTTTTTCGTAATTTTTTCCTTGATACAATTTCTTTGACCAGTGACAGCTGTCAAACACACTTGTCGCATTGCGTGTCTTTAAATGCAACATTGTCGCCAATTAAGTTGCCAACAATGTTGTATTGTTCTTAATGTATTTTGGCCTCTACACTGAACTCGTCATACTGTTGAAATTTCGCACTGAGTTAATCTGCACACGGAAGCGAATCTTACTTTGTGAATATGTAATAACTCATTTCCAGCATTGCAGCCGCGATTTGTCAACAATAAAAATAAAAATTGCATTTTACTGAGCGAAGTATGTACCCAGCAATTATGGATTGCATCATCGCTACCTGCAGGTGTGGTGTTATCATTTAAAGAATTATGTACCTCGCTGTGCGAAAATTAAAATGTTGGGTGTTTACTAGTTTAATTACTCCAATAGCCGCCGATGAGCGATTTGATTAACCTAAAACTTATCAAAGCCTATATAAAAATGATTCCTATAGAAACACACTGCAACTCTACCAATACTACGACAAATACCACAATAAATATGACCAGAAAAGCATCACACACAATATTCTCTTTCATTTCCGTTTATTTTATGTAAAACATATGTTCAAGAACCACACTTAGTCGCCCAAATAATCAGTCAAGATTTACATTCTAAGTGAATATATACCAAAAACATCTTGTTTAGAAATTCTATGCCAATTCCGTTGGGATGATTCTTCCCATTTTTTATGCCACCACACCTATCCAACATCTTATTTCAAAAGCTTCTCAAGTGTACATTCTTCGTACATTTTGATCATTCATCTTCCACCAGAGAGAGGTATGAAAATATATTTAACTGAGGGTGAAAAGGACCTGATATGATCCATATGACAAGATTTACTTTTTTCATACGAGGAGTTTTCTTTCATATTTTGTCAACGAACGGAAATGATATAAACATGTAAAAGGGGATCCCAAGTGAAAAGGAGGCAATATCCTATGAACGTGAGATTCCGCTTGATTTCCAACACAACTCCCTGAATATTCCTTTAAAATGACCGAAAAATCTGCATAATTTCATCTTAAGTAGGATACTCTGGGTGTTACTGTCATAAAAGCCAGTAGAGCCTATGTTTATATACAAGAAAAATTTATATTTAGTAATCTGAAATAAATGGATTTGTGAGACATATTTGAGTTTATTGTGTAAGGAAGTGCGGTGATTTATGTATAATTGTTAATATAATACCAAAAACGATGTTGTTGTTTAATAACTCTCTTTCCTAAGCTCTTAAAAATGCTGTCAGGAGTAGTGTGTTTTTTAGATTTTGGAATAGTTTACAATATGGATGTTTAAATGTAGTGATTGTACACGATGACAATCTGATTGAGAGTTGAAGTCCTGAAAACAAAAATATCTGAAGTGCCAAATTTCTTCGTTTCTCTCATAGAACAGAAATTGTGCGCATTCGTAAATTACCCCCTGTCTTCACTGGCAATAAATTATGGCCTACCATGTACGGAATTGTCAGTATAGACCGTGTAGCCATGGCAATAATTCATGGTAACCCATATGGCGTACCATATATGTACAAGAAAATTGCTTACCATAAATTTGACGTTTATAATCAAAATGGCTGAAATGAAGCTCGGAACTAATTAATTTAATTAATTTTTATTAACTAACTATAAAGGTGCATATTCGTTTTCTTAATTTTTTCATCTCTTCTAACTTGGCGAGCTCCAAATTATATAATGTAATCAATCTTCTGATCGCAGTCTTTTTCGGTCTCGATAACGCCATCGGCCAACCAAAAATTAAATGTGATAACATAATTCGCCCACATCAATTTTTTTTTTTCCAAAATAAAAATAAAATATGGTAAGAAATTTTTCATGGCCAATGTAGACAGGGGATTAAATCCGTGCTGTGAAACTTCTAAATTTATCACCTGCAATTAAAAAGAAGAAACGAGCAACCTACGTTTATGTTCTAGTGCAAATTCCAATAAGCTTATATTAGTATAAACGTCTCTTGTGAAGTGAAATATTAAATCCAAGAAACTCAACCTGTAGCGTGTGGGACCAAGCAAATTAATTGCATGTAAATCCAAACTGAAGCTGCAGCGTGTGGGCCCTAGCAAAATGTAGGTTCCAATAAGCTCCAAAGTAGCCACTTGTGACATTTTTACGACAAATTATTACGACAAACACATGTCATTTGTCGACAGAATTATGTAACAAAAATGTCCAGGAAATGTGTTCAGGGTTTACACATTTCGTCTAATAAATGTCACATTCATTACAACAAATTTGTCATAATTTGTTTCAATATCTTTTGACAAAATTAAGAGACAAAATCTTCACAAAAATTGGTCACAATTTTTTGACATCTTTAATCAAGAAATGTGTTATTTTTTTCGTTAATTTGTGTGATTTTGGTGGCATTTATGTCAACTTTTATTTTGTTGCGGGGATCCAAGTTAAAGTCTCATTTCAGTTCTTATTATAAAATAAAATTACTAGACGCTGACGGTATTTATGCTCTGCTCCAGAATTTGTTTGTTCAACACTTAAGTTTTTAACAGTTTTTGCATTATTTATTTTATATTTATATTGCCTGCTTAATATAGTTTTTTATTAATTTAATTTTGTTTTTAACACAAACACCAAAAACACAACTAACAACAACTTTAGCGTTCACTACAAAATATCCAAAGTATCCATAATGGAGATAACCTGACAGCAACATTTTCATGCCGACAAAATGTCATTCTCTTTCTGGTATAATTTGTGACTACCAATTCTTGTGGCACTGCTTACACCAAATATTGACACAAAAAGGCTATCGAAGGAATGTCTAAAATTTGTGATATTTAGTTGCAGCAATATTACTAATCATATTATATATAACAATTATGTGACATAAAGTTCACATATTTCTGTTGTCACATATTTTGGCTACTTGGGCTGTCACGATGCCAATACCTAATTGTCTGCTGTCAATAAACGAGAAAAATTGAACTGAGAAACGAAAATTGAGCACAATGACATTTAGGTAGCGGTAGTGTAGTTTGGTGGATCATTCATAAACGGCTTTATTCCGTGCGTATTTTTACTATACAAAAAAAAATATTTAGTAGCTAATTTTTTTAGTATGAAATCATTTCAAGATCTAATCTGGCTGCAATTCTCTAATTTAATTAATCTAAATTTATATCTACGTTAATGTTTTTCAAGTTCTGCTCAAATTTCTTAAAACTAATAACTGATTTAAATTACACTTCAATTATTTTAGTTCCTTACTACTTAGTTCTATAAACTATTGCTGAAAGAAAAATTGATTAGGTATTGTCAATTATTCCAGCACGTAGTGTGAACCTGACTTTACGGAAGGCAGAATTTGATACTGTGTACCAAATGTGATACTCCTCGATAAATATGAATTGTGATTTCTATTTATTATAACCAACATCCAAAATTGCATGCGTTCACATGTTATTGCCAATCACCTTCCCCAATAATTTATTTGGATAATAATAAATATCTTGCAAGTTATTTGTGCGACAAGTGCAAAATTTGAACGTTGAAATTTTAAGCCTAGGATGGAGTTCGAGTAAAACAGCACGGAGTTCGAGTACAAAATGACATTTTTATATAAATTTTATCGCTGGTAAAAACCCAAGCAAAAATTTTACTGAGGTTTGTACTAGTCCAGTACGGAGTACACTGGTAAAATGTGCCCCTTTTTCTATTATAAGATAGATGGAGCTTTATGAGTCTCCACCCATTTTACTGACTATTTTAATGCGCGTTAAGATGCTATTTTTTGGAGACCGCGTTAAATTTTACCAATACCCGAATTCCATACTAGGCTTTACCAAAAAAAATACGAAGTTTGAAAATTTGAACTAATTGAAAAAAAAAGAAAAAAAAAGGAGCATAAATATGAAGAATTTCTATCGGGCGCGAAGCAGATTCTGGGAGAATCACAGCTTTCACCTATTGCAGCATTTATATGCAGGGTTGCAGAAACCAGAAAAATGAAGAACAGTTTATTTTTAATTTGGGTTTATTTATTTACTCAAACCTTGTCCTATTGCGAATGCTGATGCAAATGCGTTGTTCGATCTGTCGAAAGGAGCTGTTGGGTTTCCTCTAGTCACTGACCTTCGCTGAAGGAACCATCTGTTTTGTTATCGCTGTAATTAGGTGGACAATATTCAGAACATAACCGTCTCACATAATTGTGTAGGACCACTCTTGCACAAACGTTTTTTACGTTTTTTACCACATATTTGGGAAGACAAATGACATTATACCAAATGCAATTTCTATCGTCCTCCTAGCACGACCTAGTCTGCGATTGAAGTGTTCTTGCTCTGCTGTAAGATCTCTGCCGGGAAAACGCCTCATTAAATTGGTTCGTAGAGAAAAAGCAGCTTCGCCGACGTAGAAATAGGGTAATTTCACCAAACTACCCGGTAATTCCCTCTTGGCAGGCAAATCCAATTCATTTTGTAGCAACTTTTCACCGAACGTACTTTCAGCGAAAACACCACCATCACCAGGGGCTCCCACAACAACGGCAGTAAACATATAATTTGCATCACAAGCTGCCTTCAATAAAACACTGAAACGGTGTTTAGAATTAAAAGTTTCGGAGCCAGCAGTTGGGAAAACCCCACATTTTCTCAAAGTCCTCGATTATTTGGTACCAGTCTTTACGGGTCTTTTCCTTTAAAAATATTGATGATAAATTTTCCCAAAGTATTTGACAAGTCTCCAGGATGATGTTGGTTATTTAGTTGAAACTCCCATTTTGAACTTTAATGCAAGGATTTGTCTTCAAGTTCCATACGCCAAGTACCTGAAACAAACATTATTTAATATGTATAATCCCATTTTATTTGGAAAAGTTTCAATTTACATCAACGTCAACGACAATCGGCATTCCGGCTGTATTGGTCTCCTTATAGATTTTTTTTCACTTTCCATAAACAAATGATAGGCTTCTATTAAAAATACCAACGCTCATCCGAAATGTTTTCTTAAACATTTCGTGGTCTCTTGATTTCATAATTTGGTAGGTAGTTTCAAAGAAACCATACGCGGCCACCCAGAAACGCCGTTTCCTTAAATTGCGTAGTATCGCCCATACGTAGTAACAGCAACTAATTGTTCCGCCTTTTTCCGATTTTATCACGTTTTTTTCCCACAATATATTTCACCACTTCACTAAAATTTTTCCTTCTGACAGTTTGGTTAGCTTTCAATGACAGAGGGTGGTGGTCCGAAGAATCCATGCGGGAAGCAGTTAAAGCTGTTTTGAGTGGAATAATGGGCTATTATAAAGCAGCTAGACAATTTTCTGTGCCACAGAAAACATTAGAAAGAAAAGCTAAAGCTGCTCGCTCAGTATTGAAGCATCTGACGAAAAGTTACCGGTTCCCATTAAAGTACCATTCAACTAATTTTTCTGTGTCTGAGGAAGAAGAGCTTTGTGCCTATCTATTAGAAATGGCACAAAAGTTATATGCACTTACGACTAAAGATCTCAAGGCGTTGGCATATCAGTTGGCATTAAAAAATAATAAGCCTAGACCAATCAATGCCGAAAAAGAAGAAGGTGGTCGAGAGTGGGTCAACGGCTTCCTGAAACGACATCCACAGCTTTCAATTAGGAAACTGGAAAACACTTCTGCTGCCAGAGCATCTGGATTCAATAAAGTTGCTGTACAAAAATTTTTTAATTTCCTCGGTAACGTGTACGATGAGCATAATCTGACTCCTGACCGTACTTACAACTGTGATTAAACAGGTATTTCTGTTGTGCCTAAAAGTAAGTCAAAAATAATCGATCAAAGGTGTCGCAAACAGTTTGGAGCCATGGTTTCAGCAGAACGGCGACAGACGGTCACGGGCGAAAAATGCTTCAGTGCAGCTGGGAACTACATGCCACCCATGCTTATTTTTCCCAGAAAACGGATGGTTCCAGACAAGCTGACAAGCTGGTGTTGGGGCACATGTAAGTGATTCGGGCTGGATGACTACAGAACTGGTTTAAAAGATTTGTGATTTTCAGTGGAGCATCTGAAGAGAGTCCCGTGCTGGTTTTACTAGATGGGCACCCACGCTCAGAATCTTGATCTGATCTATGAAACCAGAACTCATGGTGTTATAATCTTGTGTTTTCCCCCGCACACGACCCATTGTTTACAAGTAGCCGATGTTGCTTTCAAGCGTGTCGTAAATATTTATTATAACCAAACCGTTACATCATGGCTACGATCTACCCCAGGACTAGTCGATACTATCCGCCAAGTCACTGAAATCTTCGGAAATTCATTTGTTCAGGCAGCCACAATGTCTACAGCAGTGAACGGATTTCGTAAGTGTGAGATTTGGCCGTATAATCCAAATGTGTTCTCCGAAACACATTTTGACCCTTCTTTGGCAACCGATATCCAATTGAATGACAGTCAATCTCATTCTTCTACAAACCGAAGAGCATCTCAAGATACAAGCAATGTCATTGCTGCCCCATCGTCTGATTTCTCTGAAGAAAAAGAAACCTCACGGAGCTTAGACACAACGGCTGCACAAACAGCTGATAATGCTACGACTTTGAATAATAACATTGTTGATAACCCTTTAGAAGGGTGTTCTCACTGATATGAACAAAATAATGAACCAGATACATCTCAACAAACTTTAAATCCAGTTAGTCAACAACCAGAGACATCACAATCAGCTCATGTGTCCACGTGCGACAAAAGTGACAGTAGCTTCGCTATGACTTCTCCGAAAAAACTATTACCACTTCCAGTTAATCCTCACGAGGTACTAAAAAACTTGGAAAAGAAGCAATTATCACGTCCTCCTCTTATAAACAAGAATTAGAAGCCGCTACCCAGAAGAAAAAAGATGCTGAACGGAAAAAACAACAGAAAATAGAAATGAAAAGGGGACAAATGAATGGAAAAAACAGAAGAAATCTAACATAAAATCTCAGAATAAAATATCACGGAATAGTAGCAGAACAACGAAAGCAGCAAAACGACCAAGAGTCTCATCATCGGAAAGTGAAAGTGAAAGTGAAGAAGAGGAGGACACGCCATGTATGTATTGTATGGACCTGTATTCCATTTCCATTGCAGGATGGATATCGTCCTTAAACTGTGGGAAATGGGCACACAAAAGCTGTACAGAAATCGACGACGACGATGGCGATGCCACCCACGTCTGCGATTTCTGCCAGTCCAAGTAAACATTATTTTGTCCCATACTCTATAATCACCCCATCTTACCCCAGGGGGTACCCCATCTTTCCAGCACCTTGGGACAAGACGGGGCAAAATACCTGTTTTCGATTTTAATTTTTTTTTTCTATAATATATAACTATATCACGAAATATTTGAAGAATACTAAATAGCAGTTAATTAAAAAATAAATACGATTCTCTTAATATGTAAATTTTTCTTTTATTGGTCTTCAAGCCTTAAGTACCCCATCTTGCCACCTTTTCCCCTATCTCTTTTGACAACTCAATGATAAAAAAGAACGATTGACGAAATGATTACCTTTTTATAGAAAAATTCGTTCCATTTTCGCTATCCATAAAGTGACAATTCCAACATTTTCACAAAAAATTGCAAAGGAATGAATTTTTCCTATTGTCAATCGATAGCAAATTTAAAGACCTAAATTTTGACTTTATCTCAAAAACTCATTGCAAATTCGATGATTTTAACTAATTTTTCTAAATTTTAGATAATTTGTTAAAAAAAAACTCGATTCCCCATTGATTTATCTCGATTCGGTCGATTTTTCTGTCATTTTGTAGTATATTTTGTCTTTTTCCCAGTGTGAGTCCCTTTCTCACTCATTGTGGGAAATCAATTAATAAAATATCACAAGTATCGCGTTTTCCGCTAAATATATCGCGAAACAAGCGCGGCCATAGAGATCGCGGTTCGAATCTACGTGGTTTCGATGTGTCAAACGTCGCTATAAAGTTGACGTGTTTTGACACAATCGCTCGCAGGTGTCATGTACTATTTTTAAAGTGTTTTTTTTTGTGTTTTCATCACTATGGATATCCCTTTTAATATAAGGTAAGCATATTTATGCGTTTATTTTGTGAATTTAGTGAGTGAAATAGCCAATTCGAGATGCTGTAGCCACCTGTCAAGTTGAATACTTTTATGTTGTTTTCACATAAATGTCCACATATTTTGTAGAAAAATACAAAGGTACTAAGGTTTCCTTCACTTCATAAATTATTGTTTTATGTTGCCTGTTGAACATAAAATATACATTAATATGTTTTTCCATGGGTTTTGTTTTACATGGAATTGTTATTGTAAAAGCTCATATATGTGCACACAGTCATGTTCTTGACTTGTGTATTTATGACTCTTTGGGATAATAAATAAAATAAAAACTCTTAGTTGTTTCACTATTAATCCATTTTCTTCTATTTCATTTCATATCTTCGCTTAAATCGATCCAATTGTGACACTCCAAGTGGATGCAATCTTTTTTAAGTATCATGTGTGTAAATCTTTATTGAGTTTCTCCCTTTTTTCCAGGTTTGCTGAACAGTGGTAGATTAAAAAAGTGGAAGGAAGGTCGGATCTTTAGAGCTAATATTGAAAGGAAACGCTATCTACATCATTTCAAAAGTCAGTAATAAATCAAGCAATGACAATTTGAACAAGTTTAGGCACAAAGATTGAACATAAGAAAGGTGGTTTCCATGGCGTGAATTTAGTCGAAGATTGTCAACATTAAAATCACCACATATTCGAATCCTTTTTTCATTATCTGACTAACTCCCTGCTTTATGGAAAACTGCTGATGTGTTTTCCATTCTAAAAAACAAAACAAAAAAATTTACTTCCGATCCATAAGTCTATTTTGTTTCCCAGCTAAGGTGCTCGAAAAAGTTAAAGCACTGGCAAATTGCGATATTTTTTTTAATATTAACACATTACTCGGTGAGTGACAATCTGACTTTCGTTTTGTTCACAGGTTTGACACAGTTTAGTACGGGCAAAATACTCAAAATTCGCGAAATAAATTGAAAAAATTCGAAATAACCTTGTAGAGAAATATATGCTCTTCAAGATTCTGAAGAGTCCCGAGCAGTACAAAAAGAGCTCGACCCTACAACTCAAGTATAAACCCCCTCTGCGGTCCCCATCGACACAACGGTCCTCATAGGTCTAACAACATCTGCTTGGGCCAGTTTTGCCGTAGACGATATTCGTGAAGCATTGTATACCTACGGTATATTTTCCATGCTCAGTTGTATGTCAAAGTATTATAAATTAAAACTAAGTTGTTTTATTTAGTGAATCACTAAAGACAAGAAGGGTATGTAAAAAATCCGTATGCTGATATCCTGTCAGTTCTTTTCAATGTTAAAGTGTTCATAAAATAATATCGAAATGACTGAAAATGATTGGTGTTTTATTTGTGGACGATGCGGTAATAGTTGGACAACATGCTATAGAAACTTTAAGAAATCGTAGTAAGGAGAGAAAAGATGGCAATCACGAGTTACTAACAGAACATCATAGTATAGCTGTTCATAAAGATTGTAGAAAGACTTATACCAGACCAAATAATGTGAAAGCAGCGAAAAAAAAACATATCTAAAGTCGAAGCATCAAGGTCAAAAGTGTCGCCCCGATAAAAAAATTTAAGGTGTGCGAAAAACAATTCTACTGGCTCATGCTTTTAGTGGCTGCGATACCATGTCTACATTTTCAGACGAAGTCAAATATCTTGGGGTAACTCTAGATAAGAAACTTACCCCGGAATTCGCATCTGTCCAGAGTGACGGATAGAGCGGTGCGATCTCTCTACACCTGTCGTCGCTTCAATGGCGGTACATGGCGTGTGAAGCCAAAACTGTTGTACTGGTTGTTGGACCCATGGCCAGCTATGCAGCCCTCGCATGCTGTCTAAAACCTAATCAAAAAACGGCTTTTTAAAAAAACCCAGCGGATTGCCTGTCTAGGAATAACTGGTGCCATGAGAGCCTGTCCTATAGCAGCCATGTAAGCCTTACTAAAACTTCCACTCCGACATTTGTAGGTGAAAAAGGAAGCGATTTCCAGTGCTATTAGAGTCCAAAAGGAGAAACAGTTAAAGCCAGGGGAATCGATTGGTCATTTAAGTATCTTAAAACAGATACGCTTCGAGAAAATGACGACAATATCTGATATAATCACACCCAGTGTGCATTTTGTAAGATCATTCAAAGTGGTTCTGGGAGACCGACAGCAGTGGCGTCCCACTAATGTATGTATACAGAAAGTCCTTGGGGGTTTTACGTGAGCACCTGCCATCATGGCTTAATCTCAAGGTGTTCTACACACTCGGATTGATTTTGTGACGTCAATCATCGCCCTACAGTTGCATTTTTGCTTCTGAAGTATCAGTCGACACCAAGTGATGCCTCGCGCACTCACTGATGGGAGCGAGACCTATCTAACATCTCTTCCGCCGATCTATGGGTCACGGCACCCAGTTGATTACGCGCAACTCCACGCCAAGGTCATGCCCTAGTTCAGTGAGAAGATGTCAGCAATCATTCACTTAAACGAATGATCACTGAATCCTCCCACACTAACCAGGGCACTCACTCTTCCCGCGATATGGGCGACCACAACCACCACGTTACTCCCCGCAGGGTCTCACCAATGTCGGCATGGAAAAGAGTTCCATGGGCAACCGACCCCGTGGTACCAGATAACGTCTGGTCAGGTTTTCGTAGCCGAGGCTATTTCATAGACAAGACTACTTCAGTTGGGCTTCGTGCAAGCCCGCGACTAATGACCCTCTCCGTTCTTTGCTGCATAACGTCCTAGTCCACTTCTGATACTTCTGGCATCTCTTGTCTAGTATGCATCCACCTTCTTAGTCAAAAGACTTCCTTTGCATATTCACTTATGTACTGCTGCTGCTCCTTGCTCACATCGTATACTACTCCCTGATACCCTCATAGGTTGGACACTCACATAGTACGTGTACCCAGTCTTCGCAACCGTGTCCACACATACATCCCTCGCTTTCAGACAGCCCCCTTTTATGCAAGAACGCATTTAGGGAGCCATTGCCACTCAAAAGGAATCCCAAACAAAGATTGAATTCAAAGTCAGGATGTTCTTCAACGAAGGACACCTGCGTTATAAACTCAAACGTCGCTCTTCCCTTCTCACTCTCATTCTATCTAGCCTGCCATCTGTCCATTACGCACTGCCTTATCGCATTTCTCCTTTCTTTTTTGTTAAGTCCTTCCATATCGTCGCTCGACACCCAATCATGTTCTCCAAGAGCTATTACCTTATTGATCCTGTAGGACAAGCTCTTGCCTATCGCTGCAAGATCAAGCGGGGCTGCTCCCAATAAGACCTGAAGGGCTTCTGTTGATACCGTACGGCAGACAGCTAGACTTGCCAGTATAATGATCCTTTGACAAGACAGGATTTTTGCTCGACCCTACTACAGTCTTTACATTTTCGCACCAGATGGGTGCC